>JAKUCM010002016.1:0-33240 GCA_023374145.1 Lepidium sativum
GAGAGAGAATACTTTTTATAGTAACCTTAAAATTGAGTCCAACTCACGTTGAAATCAGTAAACACTAAACCGAATGAACTTCATATCGACGCCAAATCTGTTTTTTTGATTCTTATTTTCCATTTTCGTAAATTAAGATTACACTTGCTTATATTCTGCAATCATAGTTTTTTTGGATTATTGTGCTCTAGTTTAAGGTATAATTAATCAAAAAAACCAGAGAAAAAAAGAAAAAAAATACTAACCTTCTAAAGAATAGATTAAAAAGCTAATTTTTGAGAATCGAATTTGTTATATGGTTTTTCATAAGATAATATTTCCCATGAGCATAGCTAGGATACTTGTCGTTGCCAAATTCTAACTTATAGCGTGCATACATAGTCAAATTTTTAAATTTTATCTAAAAGTTATTTTAATTAAAAAAAGATAAAAACAAAGTAACTATAAATCAATTACTACAAGAAAAAAAAATGTATGGATACATAATATTTTTGTCATAATAACACATATTTCATCCCAATATAAAGATATTGTTATGAACTCGTTACGATTTGCAAATAGTTTACAATAAAAGTGTCACAAATGCATATTGGTAACAAAAATATCACAATATACTTGTCATTAATAAACTTAGTAACAATGTTGTCACAAAATCATTACGGAACAAAGTCACAATGATTCGTAAACAAATAAAAATTCACAATAAAATTGTATATAAAAACGTCATGAAATATTATTTATATTCATAGTTGTAATAAAATTGTCACAATATCTCAGATTTTTTTGTAGTGAATGCCAGATTATGGTGATAGAAGAATCTGATAAGATTCAAGCCTTTATTGATTATCAAAATTCAATTACAGAGTCCCCTAATACTGATTTCAACCTCATTAAGCTCTCGATCCCTCTAACAATCGATGTTCAAACCCAATTGTCCCCTTCAGACACTTCCCAACTACAGGACTCCAACCACTAACACACATCTTATATTCTCCTACAATTAGTAAACAAACAATACAATTCATAAAGCAATAATACAAAACACCAATTAAAAAATTTATAAACTGCCAGTTAAGCTTATTCTTGAACAAACTTGTTGCTCCTCTCCCTTGTTGCCTCTTTGTTTTCTTCCTAAACGTAAGCAATTGAAGATCCATATTTTTTTAAAAGAATTTGATTTAGGTCATCAACTCTATCTTTCAATTCCAAGCTTTCAACTATGAATTGTGCAAAGATAATTAGTAAGTTATATGAGAGAGAGTAACATGTATATATATACTAATAATTAAGTAATAGAAATAAAAAATTAAAATAAAAAGCACATCATACCTATAATGTTGTTGAAACATGCTTGGAATTAACAAGAGCTTAAATGATAAAAAGTATCATCTAAATCTATTTAAAAAAAAAACATCGAAATGGATAAATAAATGATCGTTGGTATGTTCCCACAATCCATATAAAAGTTATTTACCAATAACTTGGAAGTACGTTAATTAAACTAATGAAAACCTCCGGTTTTTTCACCCATCACTAATAGGACAAATCAATGTCATGTTACTAGTTATATTCACATAACAGAATAAAAACCAATTATTACCATTGATTTTATTAAATGTGTTAAACTGAACTATGATTAGCAATATATAAGAATAGAAAAACTCATGAAGTGTGCTAAAGTAAACCAGATAAAGTCCTGTAGTTTGATTTGAATTAGTCCCCCACTTATCTTAGATTTACTGGGGCAATGTTCATCCAATACGCCCATCAACCAACATGTGCAACGAAGTTACTGACAAACACGTCCATCAACCAACGTAGTTTTTCCTAGCTTTGTATAGAAGACATAATGCAATGTGGAGGAGTAAGAGACGATTGAATATATTGTTGAAGAGCTAATCTAGAGCCTTGTTCCTCCACTGGATTCTGTTCTTTATGACGAAACCAACTGGCTTTGATCCTCATCGGGGTTTTGTTTTTTGAGGCAACCCTAAGAAGAGATTAAGATCAAGTTTATCATTATGAATTCTTTCGTCACTCATGATGATGTGTGAGAGAGCAAAGAGAAATTAAAAAGGATTTAGGAAACAAAAAGTCGAAAAAGAATATGGGGGACGTGGGGATTTTAGAACGTGGGGGACGTGTAAATTTTTGTTTTCTTATTTTTTTTTATTAATTTCCAAAAAACTTTTTTACTAAATTGATTGTTACAAAACGTGGAGAATTGCGTTTTTTAGAAAAAAAGAAAAAAATTGAGGACTAAAATGCAATTATATATTGAGTTTTTTTTTTTTTAATTTCTTACAAATAGGGGTTGTTTTTTACTCAAAAAATTAAGTAACTTTATGATAGTGAAACATTCTCGATCGTACAGTCTTGATTAGGATGCTCTCAAGACTAAAACCATAGAAAACTATATAATTCAAAGAAGTTTTAAACCACTTGCTCGCTGAATCACAGGAAGCATCTTTGGTCAAAACACTTGCAAGGGTTAGCAAACGATAATATTGTCACGTTCATCCACATCAAGACAAAGCAACAATCCATTAGTTGTCGTGAACGACAAATGCATTTTAGTAGTTGAGATTTGTCCTAACTTAGAACACTTAATGCCAACATTAAGCTTCACCTTTTTTTCCCACAAAATTTGGAGCTTCAACACACATTTTATTGATCCAAAGAATGCCTTCGTTGGGATTAAATTTCCAAGAGTCGGATTTAGGGCATGGTCCTTAATCGAAGTATGGCTAAATTATCTAAGGGATTATCGGTGACACAATGTCCAGTTAATGGATGAAATAGAAAACTTGTTTGTCAGGTCGCAGTCCTGGTCCTGAAAATATAAATGATCATCATCCATACCGTAAATCATTTGGTTTATCAAGGAAATATTTCAATAATGGTTGGTTGGTTATAACAATTTGGAACCTGACAATATAAAATGTTACACACTAATTTCTAACACATATTATGACTTCGAGTTATAGAATTTTTGTAATCCGAATTCAAATAATTGGTGTTTTCTTCTATTAAGCTATAGAAATGTAAATTAGAAGAAATCTGACCTTTAAAGGTATGTTGAATTCCGGAGAGTTTTCTCACGTCTTTCCAATTAGCATCCAAAATGCCATAATACTCAACCATATCGGTTTTTACCGGTTTCTCAAAATAATAATCTCCGGTTAACACCCAAAACCGCTCAATCCAAATCATTCTCAGCCGCCCAAGCCACTAAACAATCCATATACCGATTTCCGCTGACGTCACGGCCTCTCTCATCAGTCCCAAAATTCACTCAAGATCAAAGGAAAGCTTCTCTCGAGCAAGAAGCCTCCGTTGTGTGTCAATTTTTTTCATGATTTTGGCGCAGTAGTCATTAGGGATGTGTTTTTTTCCCACCAGCCTCTCCCATCGGTGAAGCTATACCAATGGAGCTCAAAGACGAGTTTGTGGCTGAAATTGACGTTGATGGATCGGCCACGAAGGAATGAAAGATTTTGTGTCGAAGTCGATGCCCGAGACGATGACTAGTAAATTAGGGTTTGCGGCGTGCAGGGCTTCTGCTCCTTGTGGCATGAAACCTTCACGTTAAACATTATTAAACACATGTATGCGTGCAATTCACGTGAAACACATGTATGCGTGCAATTCACGTGAACAATAAAACATTTAAAAATGGTGAAAACTAACTCATTTATTTTACATTTCATGTATCAAATTTTTATGTGATTATAATAAAAGAAGAAAAAAATCAAAAAAATTAAAGAGGAAGAAGATGAAATCAAAAGAAATTTAATATTTTCTCTTGGGTTTAAGCTTCCTAGGGAGTTTAGTGTATAGTTTTAATAACTTCATATAGTTTAAATGCCTTGAGTTTGAAAATTTTGAAGAATAAGAAAGAAAGAAAAAGTTGGAGAAGAAAGAGACGAAGGCAAAATCATCCAAAATTGCATAATATATTGTCTTTCTGAAAACCCTCTCAAAAGATCCTAAAACAAGTTTTTAAATTCAATTCATTTAATAAAATATGAAATTATCATAACTAAACCCTAAAACTCTGCATAAATCCAAGTCAAAGTATTAAAATTAAGAAATCATAGTTAAAAAAAGAAGAGATTTTTCAATGAAAGAAATGAAGAAAATGAGGGTAATATGGACCATTCATAGAAAAAATGGTGATCTTTTAAAAAGGTCATCTCATAAGACATGAATTTGGTTTTTCTTTTGTTTGACTTGTGTTGTTTGTTTTGCAGTGCCAGCGATTATAAAACAAACAAGTTTTGGTTGCGATCACTGGTCGCAATCGCCAACGAGTACCAATCAAACATGGCCGTTATAATAGTTAGACCTAGGATCAGCCGTTGTTCATATCATATTAATGACACAAAATATCCTTACCATTAGAAATTAGAACTAGGATCGATACTACCTGCGTGTAAATCCCTACATCCCCTACCGATGTTGGATTTATCGTTTTGGTAGATAACTATTTATATATAATTGGAAACCAGTTAAAGGTTGTATGAGGAATGTACCTGAACCAGAGGTTGTGGTAATCTCTAGTGCCACGTGGCTCGTTCCTAAGGCTCATGGCAACGACATTAGTGACATTGCGGAAAAGAGTAGACATCTTCTTTAAGCCCTTAGCCAATACGAGAGGATCAAAGTTAGGGTAACCGAAGAAGGCATCGAGATCATTGTCACCGCAGCAGCACCAGCCTGGCGTTTTCAAGTGGTTATCTAGTATCACCATCACTTTGTTTTCTCCTAGGTTCTATACCACTTCCTGAATAATTATATCATTAACTTTAAACATATATAGGTTTGTATTTTGGTTAATTTCTTATCCTTTCGAATTAGTTGACATTCCGATAGTCCATAATGAAGACAATGCTGTAAATATAAATTTACCTGGAATGGATTGAGAAGAGGAAGATGAAGTAAATTGGGATTGTGAGTTTGAAAACCAAGAACATCTTTAAACAACGTAAAGCTTTCGAAAGAATATTTAACCGTAACATTTAGAGCCAAAGTGTCATTAGTCATCAAATCAAGAGGCCAAGTGAGCCCAACGCAGTTGAAACCTAATGAGACTGACAATATGTTTGGAGATGGAGTCTAATGGTTGTTTGTTTAGCCCTTCTGCAACTGCTGGCTGGAGATGCGCCGGCCAGTTCACGCAAGCTAACTTCACCCTTTGGCCTTTCTCGTCCACGATCCATCGAGACTTTGTGGAGAGAGGATAGCTTGTGATTAGCTTTGATATCGAAGAAATGAATAAGAAGAAAACACAGAAATAGATGGATCTCGCCATCTTTGTATTTCTTGATTTTTTTGGTTTTGATTATTTTGTAATTGAATTTTATTCGTAGTTTATACTGCGAAGAAGTTGGTTTAGTTTTTGGTTTTTCGCAGATTATACGTGTTTATGATTAGAGATTTTTTTTCCAACAAAAATAAAATAATTGAAGAACAAAACAATTATATTAAATAGGACTGGGATAACTAACCGAACCGAAATTTCCGACCCAAACCAAACCGAAAAATTGATAAATCGGGTCGGTTAGTGGAATCTTAATCGCGATCACTTATTATTAGTGGAACCGAATCGGGTCGGTTCGGTTCGATTCTGTCGATGCGATCACTTATTATTTAACCGAAATAAAAATAAACATAACCTAATTTTTTCCCATTCCTAACGCTGCCTCTTCTCTTTTATTCGCGATGCTGCCTCTTCTCTTCTCTCCGCCGCTGCCTCTTCCACGATCCAACGCCATCTTTTCTCTTCTCTCCGGCACTGCCTTCTTCTATTCTCTTCTTTTCCATCATCTTCTTCCGTGCACTTCTTCTTATCTTTCCGTTTTATTCTCGTCTTCTCTTCTCTACCTACTTCTGCGGTTTGCTTATGGTCTTCTCTTTTTTAACTATTCGATTATCTTGTTTTGGTTAATCGGCTCTCTTATCTTCTCTAGTCAAGTTTCTCCTTAGGTAATCTTTCCTTCTCTTCTCTTCGTCTCTAATTTCTCTTTGATTTTGTTAGTCATTCAATTGTACAATAGAAACGTTAAAAAGAGAATTGATTATGTACGATGTTGTTGACTTGAATATTATCAGTTTTGACTCTGTCAAATTGTATTATCAGTTTTAGGTTCTCGATTTGGGAATGGAGATTGAATGAGTTTCAATCAACGGAACATGTCCTATGTATGACACGTCCATGAAACACACAGGAAGTCCTACTCGGTGCGAAATGTTTATCTCAGAGTGATTTACCGGTGGCTGAGGTAAATTTTGTGAATTTTACCATTCCTTAGCATGTAAACCCACAAGATTTAAGTGATTTGCCTTAAGTGTTTCTAGGTTGAACAAATTTATAGGTGTTTAACTAAACGTAATACCTATAGATTTTGAGAACAAAGAAACAGTCTGGGTTTTGAAAGCTCTCTTCTTGAATTTGACTTGTGATTAAGCATTATAAATGATTATTTAGGTGGTGGTCTTCTAAAAATGTGGCAGTAGTGAAGCAGTTGATGCTGGCCGTGAAGCAGTTAAATCTAAAAATGTGGCAGTAGTGAAACAGTTAAATGTGGCAATAGTAAAGTAGTTGTTTAGGTATGTCAATATTTCAACCTTATATTATGATTTTTGAGCTTCTAATTGCCATGTAATGAGCTAAAGGATAAGAGAAAAACCACACAGGTTTGTTCTCACAAATGCCATTGAGTTCCAGGAAAACCTTGATGATACTTTTATAAGAGTAAAGACTCAACATTAAGGTGGAGACTTCACTTGGTGAAAGAAATCACTTAACCCACAAAAGATGACCTCGATCTCAAGTGTGAAGAAACACCAACTTGGGGTGTTTCTACATTAACAAGCCTTGATAAATCCGAGATTATAATTGATTAGCTCGTCCTTACCAATAACAGAATGTCTAGGTTGGATCTAGTCCAAGCAAAGCATCACAACACTTAGAGTTCGTGTGCTAAGGAAATCCTGGATCTAAGAACTATTCATCTAGAACTTAAGAATAAATGAAACAAAAACAAGAGAAGTGTTTAGTGGAGAATTTAGAAGTGATTAGGTTGAAGAGGACTGCCATAACATAAACATAAAATAAATGAGACTGCTTTTGATCTAACACTTCTTTGTATTTGATTTTGGATTAAGGGAGAATTGGAGAGAAGACTCTTCTCTTCTTCTTACTTCTTCTTTCTTCTCCATAAACTATCTTACAATGAATGTATATATAAAGGGAGATACAAGAGAAAAAAAGAGGAAAAATAGAAAAAAGGAAAAGTAGAAAAGAAGGAAAAATAGGAAAAAGGAAAATAGGGAAAAGGAAAAATAGAATTGGAACCATATATTGGGATAATCTATTTTTTCCTTTTTTCCAAACGGCTATGTTGCCCTAAAATCATTTCTCCTTTGCTTCTAGAATATGTGTCTTCTAGGGTCAATGGATCGTTGACTTTGTGGTCCAAAACGTTGACTTTTCCAAGAATATCCCTTTATGACATTTTCTTGATTCCTTGATGATTTGGTGACCTTTATGGGTATTTGAAGGCCATTTTCCTCCTTCTATGATTTCCTTAAGGTGGTCTTCGCATTGTCTTCATGACTTCGGCCTTGACTCTCCTTTGATCTTTCTTTTGACCTTGCGGTCTTCGGCCTCTTCCCTCTAGTATCTTTGATATAGACTAATACTTGACCCACTAAAAGCCATTGGCAATCCGAATTCTTCCAGGTTTGTTCCCTAACTGAACTGAAAGAGGTAAGCCAACATTACATGTTCTATACATGCAGTTTTTTTTCCTCATGATATAATGATTTGTAAGTTGCTGAGTATCAACCACATTTTTGTAGATCACAAAATAGTGGGAGACAAACAAAACTTGGCTTCCAAAAGAAAAAATTCGACGAGGTTTGTATTTTGAACCTCTATTTTAAAATTTACCGAGCTCGTCATACTTTGCTTTCATTAAGTGTCTTTCTTCACTACTGCCACATTGTTCTTGTTGTGTCTTAAACCATGTAGACATTTGATTTCCTTGACAAGCTGCTCGGGTACGATCAGCAAGACAAGTAATCTTAATCAGGCTTTCATGATGGTAATGATTTCGATTGTCTAAAACGTGTTTTAGATATTTCGCACGTGATACAAGTTAAGAACAATCTGAGATTTGAGTGTAATTAGAAGTTAATAATAGACTTAGAAGTTTAAAACAGACATAGAAGTTAGAAAAAATTTGTGATTGACTGAGATTTTGTAGATGTTAGAAAAAAATAGACTTAGGTTTTTCTTCTATTTGTAGATGGCATCTTTTCAGGATGACAATGACGAGTTTATCGATAGAGAGCAACAAGAAATAAGAAGGAAACAACAACTGAGAAATCAACGAGTGAGATTCCTCCAAGACCTAGGAAGAGGGTTGCTCGTTTGTTAGTAGTATGGGCACATTTTATTGAGAATGAGAATACAGATGGAGCAGTCAACAGTTATCGATATTGTGGACAGGAAATCGGATGTGAGAGCAAAAAAGTAGGAACAACTACCATGATGAACCACTTGGAAAGATGTAAGTTGTTCAAGGCTTACAAAGATAGTAGATCTCAGTCTATTTTGGCGCCTGATAGTAGTAGTTTAGTCACAACCATGAAGTACGATAAAGAATTGTTCAGAAGGTCAGTGAATGAGATGATTATACTAGCTGAGTTGCCTTTTTCATTTGTGGAATTGGAGGGGTTTTTGAGATTTTGCTTCAATGTCCTCCCAATGTATACAGTTCATTGTAGAAAGACTGCAACTTCAGACATCTACTCAATGTACCTGCAAGAGAAAGAAAACCTGAAGAAGTTGTTCGGTTGTGATAAGAATAGAGTATCTCTCACCACAGATATTGGTATACATGTTTTTAGCACGTCTTAGGAGCATCATTTAGGTATATTATAAATACATTTTGATACATTTTCATATAGTTGGAGTCTAGATATTATCATTCATACACATTCACATGCATCTGCATACATACTACGTTTTGTGAGTGTTCAGGTACTGGATGCAGGCAGATTGAGCCTCAGGTCGAGCCCAGATTGAGCCCCAGATTGAGCCTCAGGTCGAGCCCAAATCGATGCACCAGGTCGAGCCCAGATTTAGCCCCATATCGAGCCCCAGCTCGAACACAGATCGAGCCCCAGCTTGAACACAGATCGAGCCCCAGCTCGAACACAGATCGAGCCCCAGCTTGAACACAGATCGAGCCCCAGCTCGAACACAGATCGAGCCCCAGCTCGAACACAGATCGAGCCCCAGCTCGAACACAGATCGAGCCCCAACTCGAACACAGATCGAGCCCTAGCTCGAACACAGATCGAGCCCACTTTCAAGCCCAAGATCGAGTTCATTCGTTATTGGGCCAAACCAAGGCTAACATCCACTGCGCATTGGGCCGAGTTTATCTAGGGTTTTGCTATGAGTTTAGTATAAATATTCTTACATGTTGCAAAAACCCGGGGGCTAGTTTTTACAATTGCTTTTCTTGCGAACTTAGAGCTTTGTAATCAAACGAAAAACCTTCTGATTTCTAGTTTACTTTTTATTCAATTTCAGTTTTACATTAAGCGTTGATTTCATACCTTGTTCGAGTCCTTTATTGATTCATACAAACCTTGAGTTCGTGTTTGGTGTTAAACTCATGCGTTCTGAGTAGTCACCTAGGGTTCTTGAGGATGAGTTAGGTCTGCGTGATGCTTAGGTTTTCTAAGGCGCTTAGGGTTAGATTTATGTAAGTCTTTTCTGATTTGGTGTTATCATCACTAGTTTCATTTTGATCAACTGAGGCTTGTTCTGAGATGCTCTAGCACCGATGGGTGTTTGGTAGAGTGTCTGACTGAACCACTTCAGAGATTCACATGCTCAGCTCGAGGGATCGAATGTCTGAGGTGTGAATCGGCGTTAGGCGAGTTGATCGTTCATTCCGACTAGATTATCAAACGCCTATGGTTTATTCAGAAGGTGCATAGCAGAAGAAGAGGATCAGGGTGTTCTGGAGCATTGTCATGGGTCTGCTTACGGTGAACATTTTGCCACGTTCAAGACAGTTCAGAAGATTCTGCAATCAGGGTTATGGTGGCCGACAGTGTTCAGGGACACTCAGGATTTCATCTCCAAGTGTGATCCATGTCAGAGAATGGGTAGTATCAGCAGAAGGAACGAGATGCCACATAACCCAATTCTAGAGGTTGAGATATTTGACTGCTGGGGAATCAACTTCATAGGGCCTTTCAATCCACCATCTCATGGGAATCGCTACATTCTCGTCGCAGTGGACTATGTCTCGAAGTGGGTAGAAGCTGTGGCAAGTCCGACTAATGATGCTAGAGTCGTCATCAAGCTGTTCAAGAGCATCATTTTCCTGAGATTTGGTGTGCCTCGTGTTGTAATAAGTGATAGAGGCTCCCACTTTATCAACAAGGTTTTTGAGAACCTGCTAAAGAAAAATGGAGTTAAACATAAGGTAGCTACGCCTTATCATCCACAAACTAGTGGTCAGGTGGAGGTTTTAAACAAGCAGATCAAGGTTATATTAGCTTGAGTTGTTGAGGTGTCAAAACGTGATTGGGCCATGAAGTTGGACGACGCCCTGTGGGCTTACAGAACAGCTTTCAAGACACCAATTGGAAATACACCATTTCAGCTTCTGTCTGGAAAAGCATGTCATCTGCCTGTTGAGATAGAGTACAAGGCACTGTGGGCTACAAGGTTCATAAATTTTCATCTTCAAACGGCTCAAGAGAAAAGGGTGCTGAACTTGCATGAGGTAGAGGAGGACAGACTTGAAGCCTACAAGAGCTCGAAATTGTACAAGGAAAGGAAAAAAGCCTTCCACGACAAGAAGATTGCACACAAGAAAATCACGCCAGGCGACCAAGTGTTACTGTTTAACTCGAGGCTAAAATTGTTCCCATGAAAATTGATGTCAAAATGGTCAGGTCCATTCCGAGTGAAAGAAGTTTTTCCATATGGAGCTATTACATTGATCAACAGGGAAGGAAACGATTTCACTGTGAATGGGCAGATGGTTAAGCAGTATCCAGCCGATGAGACTATTCACGAGAGAACCTCAGTTTCTCTCGCTGAACCAACTGACCTTTGAAAGAGAAAAAGTCAAGCTTAGTGACTTTAAACAAGCGCACTTGGGAGGCAATCCCATGCATATCCTTGAACATATCCTAATTAAGCTTTTACATTTTTATTTTACTTATTTTTTGCTTTTACCTCACTATTTGATTTTCAGGACTTGAGTACCAGAGCATCGTCATGACTAGGGTCGAGTCCAAAAAAAAAGAAAAGAAAAAAAAAGGGCTGATGAGACATCACTCGCTGTCCCCCATGCGCTGTCCCGTCACCCACGGGCTGTCCCCCACGCCTCTCACTCTTCATCTCTTGAAACTTGCCCTCCCACCTTCATTTTAATCACCACATCTCTCTTTTGCAGCAAAATTTTCAAGCTTGAGTCCTCGAAGCTCTTCACCAACTCGAGCACGCACCACGAAGCCGAGACTCGAAGTCGATGCCCTCCTTCAGCTCGAGTCCACTCGAGCTCAATCTCGAGCCACACCTCACGCTCCACTCGATCTGTAATCGAGCTCTCGCAAAAATCCTAACCCGATCTCAAGCACCAACCACGAGCACCAACCGGACTAGAGCTCCCTCAGACCCACGCTCCAACTCGAGCTCCCTCCAGCGAGCCAACTCGAACTCGAGCTCCTCTCCACTTTATATTATACTATTAATTATTTTATATATTATATATATTATATATTTCTTATATATTTAATATTTTATATTATTATTATTCCATTATTTTTACAAAATTGGTGTTGTTGATTTTGAACTCACTTAACATTAAATTTGGTGTTGTTGATTTCAGCTCACATTATGAGAAGATCAAGGGAAGGTTCTTCAAGGCGTCAGCACATACCGTATTTAGTTGATTCACTAGTGGATTTGGATGAGGAGGACTCAAGTTTTGAGGTGCCGCAACTGGTACGCAGAACTAGGCGACGCAGTGGTAAATAAGTCATGAGAGAGACCACTCCAGTCGAGACAGTAGATGAAACCCAAGAGGAGTCATGCACTGACGACACTGAACCGGATGTCTGGATTGATGAAAATCTCCCTGAAAATGTGCCACATAAACAAGCGTTGAGGCACCTTAAGCAAGTGAGAGTGGAAGGGACAAGATACATGCACCAGGAGACGATGGTGCAATTAGGCATAGCCAGGGATGTCGATAAGATGTTGCGAAATTTTGGTCTAGCACAATTCGTGTCGAACGCACGCGAAACCTACTCTGCTGAAACTCTACAGTTCCTAGCCTCACTGGAACTGCGGATGTATCTTGAGAATGAGATGAGACTGCGGGAAATAGACGGGTTTGGAGCCCTAACTTTCGTAGTCAACAGCAGGAAATTCTCATTCTCAGCGTTGCGATTCGAGCAGTTGTTTGACCTCCATCATTCTGATGGAAACGACATTGATTTCGATCGTGACGAGCTGAATCTGCTGTGCAAGATAATTGCAACACCAGACGACTACAACGCTTCACGCAATAAGAGCACCAAAATCAGGAACCCGGCAATCAGGTACTTTCACAAGGTTATTACTGATACATGTTTTGCCAGACATGAGTCAGGGAATGTCAGGAAGCCAGAGCTTGAGATGATTGATGCAGCGCTCCTGACCATTGATAACAAGATTTTTTTAATGTTTTTCAAATCCTATTATACTAATGTCGATGTAGTACAATAGGTGTCAATCCAAGTGGGAGTGTAACTAGCAATTAAAATGTGATAGACTACTCTAATTCAAGCCATGTTAATTCAGTGGTTTGTTATCTATCAACCTAAGTGAGCAATTTAGACAACGGGAACTGAAAGCAAAACTGAAAAGTAAACAGCGGAACAAAGTTTAGTAAGAGCACACAGCGTGACAAGTGCAGTAAAGAACAAATAGCGTAACAAAGTGCAGTAAAGAGAAAATAACGTAACGAAGTGCAGTAAAGAACAAATAGTGTAAAAAGTGTAGTAAAGAACAAATAGTGTAACAAAGTGCAGTAAAGAGCAATGTCAAGTGTAAACAATGAATAAGAGAAAGGGTTTCTTAAGGGGCGGAGATCACGGATCAGCGTTTCACTTAAAGTTACTAAATCGCTTAACAAACTCACACAGAGCAGATCTCTAGGCAATAAACTCATAACTACTGAGTCCACTCTCGTGGTAAACAACCTTAGTGAAGCTATCAACATACCTTATCATCATAAGCGTTTAACAACCTAGCTAGCATGAAACAACAGTTTAAACGAGCCTAATAAACACCTTAGACAACTAATCCCTTAGGCTAAGAATGTAGATCTTTGAAACGGTTAAGTCAGACGGTTCAACGCACCCGTTGGGAGTTAAACGTCTAAAATTATGTTTCAATTGATCAGAAAGGAACAAACATTAACAACACCGAAACAAAAGAGATGATATTATTCTACTCTTAAGTGACTTAGATGACTTTAAGGTCCACGCTAATCTCGTCCGTTCCCTCAGGAACCCTAAATTAACTACTCAGACTTCATAGGTAAAACAATCAGGATAACACTAAAGGTGGAAGACATAATAATAAAATTCAGAAATAAAACTGAGAGTAAAAAGAAACTGAAACTAAATTCAAAAGATCATAAAACGAAAGTGGAGTTCTTGTTCTGGGATTACAACAATGAAAAACTCGGAGGGTTCTGAAAACAGTGTTCAAGCGTGTTTTTCTTTGTAACCTTACGGGGGTATTTATACTCGTTCCCCCGTTTTACCTAAAAAGTAAAAAAGGAAAAGTTAAGAAAGATAGTTGACTCGACTTCGTGGGCCGAGTCGAGTCATTAGACCGTCTTAGGCGTAGTTGGCTTGGCCCGTCAGGAGTAAAGTTGACTTGGCACGTCAAAGGTGAAGTTGACTTGGCACGTCAAAGGTGAAGTTGACTTGGCACGTCAAAGGTGAAGTTGACTTGGCACGTCAAAGGTGAAGTCCCACTGGGAAAGTTACCGCTGAGTGACGGTCCGAGTCCCACTGGGGTAGTTACCGCTGAGTGACGGTCCGAGTCCCACTAGGGTAGTTACCGCTGAGTGACGGTCCGAGTCCCATTTCCTGAAAATAACCCCAAATGCAATGCGTATGCTATGCAAATGTAACATGCGCGTAACACCTATATGTGACGCGAATAAGATGTAAATGCAACATATATGTATGAAAAGTGAACTAGAAATGATTCCTAAAATATGTTAAAATGCGTGTATATCACCATTCTCAATAACTATGATCATGGAATCAGCTTCGAGGGGAATAGGAACAATAACGGGTTCACAAAGGCGATCATGAACCAGCTGACATGGTACAAAAGTTGGGTAATTCAGTTGCAGAGCAAAGATAATGCTTCCATATGCTGTGGAGGGATTGTAACGAGGATTATGGAGGCATGTAATGTCACCATAAAATCGAAAGATTCGACTCCTCCGGCGTACATCGATATGACATACCTCATGAACCATAGATTTTTGAGGAAGAGCTAAGTCAGAGGAAAGTTGATGTACCGATTTGCACAACCAGGTGCAAACACGGATTTGTACATTCAGCTTCCTAACCAAGAGTACACCGATATAGCACTCGAGTTGAACATTGCGTTTCTGCCGCCAGCGCATCTCCTCGCTGAAACTCGCTCCAGAACCCACCACCACGAGAAGACACCTGAAGTTACGGAGAGCACATTAGACGAACCAGACTGCTATTACTTTGAAGACTATGTAGACCCTAAAATGTCAAAAGGGTTGAAAGCGGCGCACAAGCACATTGTACTACTCTCCAAGTTGTCTAGGTGGAATACCAAGAAGATTAACACGATCATGGACAAGCTCAGATCCCTATCATTGAACCCCAACACTCGAAGAAGTCCAGATCCCACGCCTCCAGAACCAGCGCAGCACAGAAGATCGACATCAATCTCCAGGCAACCCTCCAATCCTGGCCCAGAAATGCAGCCACACAGGGCGTCCTCGTATGAGCACAACACTCCGACAGCGATGCAGTCACGCAGAGCATCTTCATACGAACGTGCGACATCCTCTCAGACCCAGCCAAGGAATGTAATGTCAGAAGTCCAGGCATTTGATCTCAATTCAGCACATACTGAGGAACTTGATGTGGAGCCCAACTATGATCCACCAAGACAACGCCGAGCAGTAAGGAGACGTTCCACTAGTCGTCCTCGTCAAGAGCGAACTCGGACTAAGGAACCACGGCAGCAGACAGATGTACACCAGCTTACACTGCAGACGGGAATTCCATGCCTCGATAACCAGGACTCGACCTCACAGCAATATACACCTTAGGCAGAACTCAGCAGCTATGACCTATTCGGCTCAGAGTTTCAGAGCTACAAGCAACAACCAGCGCCTGGTTGCAACAATCAACATGAGTCGAGTTCACATCCGCCTACTGATCCAAACATTCATCCGATGGACACAGATCCCGCTGGATGGTCTCTATTCCGCTGAGGTAAGAACGCCAACCTCCCCTTGTACATACCACTGCATTAATTTTATTATGTCATTACTTGTCTGAGACATTCCTCAAGCTTTTATCGACACAAGAGGCTGTGTGATTTAAGTTCGGGGGAGGACCCAGGGTACTACTAATCATGTTTGCTGTTTTCTTAATTTTATTTGATCTCATGCTTCATACGCATAAAATATAATAAAATAAAACAAAAAAAAAACAGAGTGTTCATGCGTTGCACTTAGGATCGAGTCTTAAGTTTTGGGAATCATCTTGTTTTGGATAGACAGTCTTGCTAGGTTGATTGATTAGTAACCATAGTGAACTCTTGGACTTGCGGTTCTTCTCTTTCGAAACCTAACAGGTAGATCGTCCGCTTTTGAAACATGTGCTTATGTTGCATCTCGAAAGGACCCGGTTTGTTTCCTCTAATATTGAATTTGAATCTGCCAAGATAGGGGTTTGAGATGCATTGGATTTGATTCTTCTTTGAGTTTAGCTTGTCAATTAGAAAGAATGAAACGAAAAAAATAAATAGGTACTTCTCATATAACTCAGCTCACATAACGAGGTCTAAGGTGAACGGGGATTATGCGTAAACTCGTACTTTCTTGTGTTCACTGATAAAACCAATATGATTTTGCCTAAGGTGAACGGAGACTGTGCGTAAACCCGTACTTTTTCGTGTTCATTGAGAAAGCAAAGACATTGATGCCTAAGGTGAATCAGGGCTGTGCGTAGACCCGTACTTCCTTGCGTTCACTAATAAAGCTCGAGCATAATCCTGAGCTTGAGCAGAAACTGAATCTAAAACAAAATTGTGCTGAATAAATTAAGTTTGCTAAACTCTTGGAAGTTGCACCAATAGTCTATGATCAATAACCCCTCTTGAGGCCCGCACCTTTGGAACTAGGAATCAAACTTGTGGTTCTTAGAGCCCAGCTAAGCACTAGGGATATCTGGTTAGGATGCTAAGCCTTGATAAGAGTAGATTGTGTTTTTACAATGGAATAAGCGTTCATTTGTGGCTTACAGTTTTCAGCCTACTGAGTTGTTTGTTTGAGGCAAGGTGTTCCCAGCGTCTACACCATCTTTTCCTTCTTAGCACTATGCATTTGCTTGAGGGCAAGCAAAGACTAAGTTCGGGGGAGTTGATATACACGTTTTTAGCACGTCTTAGGAGCTTCATTTAGGTATATTTTACATACATTTTGATACATTCTCATATAGTTGGAGTCTAGATAGTATCATTCATACACATTCACATGCATCTGCATACATACTACGTTTTGTGAGTGTTTAGGTACTGGATGCGGGCAGATTGAGCCCCAGATTGAGCCCCAGATTGAGCCTCAGGTCGAGCCCAAATCGATGCACCAGGTCGAGCCCAGATTTAGCCCCAGATCGAGCCCCAGCTCGAACACAGATCGAGCCCTGGCTCGAACACAGATCAAGCCCCGGGTCGAACACAGATCGAGCCCCGGGTCGAACACAGATCGAGCCCCGGGTCGAACACAGATCGAGCCCCGGCTCGAACACAGATCGAGCCCCGGCTCGAACACAGATCGAGCCCCAGCTCGAACACAGATCGAGCCCCAGCTCGAACACAGATCGAGCCCACTTTCAAGCCCAGGATTGAGTTCATTCGTTATTGGGCCAAACCAAGGCTAAAATCCACTGCGCATTGGGCCGAGTTTATCTAGGGTTTTGCTATGAGTTTAGTATAAATATTCTTACATGTTACAAAAACCTGGGGGCTAGTTTTTACAATTGCTTTTCTTGCGAACTTAGAGCTTTGTAATCAAACGAAAAACCTTCTGATTTCGAGTTTACTTTTTGTGCAATTCAGTTTTACATTAAGCGTTGATTTCATACATTGTTCGAGTCCTTTATTGATTCATGCAAACCTTGAATTCGTGTTTGGTGTTAAACTCATGCGTTCTGAGTAGTCACCTAGGGTTCTTGAGGATGAGTTAGGTCTGCGTGATGCTTAGGTTTTCTAAGGCACTTAGGGTTAGATTTATGTAAGTCTTTTCTGATTTGGTGTTATCATCACTAGTTTCATTCTGATCAACTGAGGCTTGTTCTGAGACGCTCTAGCACCGATGGGTGTTTGGTAGAGCGTCTGACTGAACCATTTCAGAGATTCACATGCTCAGCTCGAGGGATCAAATGTCTGAGGTGTGAATCGGCGTTAGGCGAGTTGATCGTTCATTCCGACTAGATTATCAAACGCCTATGGCGATAGGGTCTGTTAGTAGTCTACTCGAGTTTGTTTACCACGAGAGTGGACTCATTATTTGTGTTCTCGTTGCCTAGAGACTAGCTCTATTGAGTGATATCAAGCGCCTAGTTAAGTTAAGAGTCATGTTGACCCATGAAACTCACTCCTCAGGATCCTGCTTTCTCACCCTGCGTTAATTCTATTTGATACTCTACTGTTTATTGCTCTGTTCAAATTATTCACAATTGCATTGTTTTGTCTATTTTCGTTTTAAAGGTTCGAATTAGGTTGTTAGAGAAACCACACTTTGATTGGATTGAATTAGGGTAGTTAACTGCATCCTGATTGATAATTACAGTCCCAGTTGGATTGACACTTATTATACTACAACCGACATACAAGTATAATAGGATTTGACAATAGAGTAAAAATCATGTTATCGGATATATGGACAGCTCCTACTACTTCATGGAGTTACATGGTGGTGACAGCTTATTGGATTGATGTTAATTGGATGTTACAAAAAAGGATCATAAGCTTCAAACCGGTCATAGACCATAAGGGAGAAACAATTGCGGAACAACTTAGTGAGTGTCTAGAAGATTGGGGCATTGCAAGTGTATTTAGAGTAACAGTTGACAATGTCAAAGCGAATGATAAAGCATTGAAGTTGTTGACAAATGCTTTGCAGGTGAAGAATACTCAATCATTAGTTAGTGATGGTGAATATCTACACATTCGTTGTTGTGCTCATGTTCTGAACCTGATTTTGAGAGATGGCCTAGCTTCAATGAGTGAGAGTGTAGTTGCCATTAGGAATGCTATAAAGTATGTAAGATCATTGATCCCAAGGCTGGAATCATTTCAAAGACGAGTGTTATCAGGGAATGTAAGTAGAGGGAATGTTACACTTGATTGCATTACAAGGTGGAATTCAGAGGTGCATTTGAGAAGTTGTTTACATAAGAAAAACTTTACAATGAGTATTTCAAGTAGATAGATGAAGATGGAGAAAAACGAGTAGGTCCTCCAATTTACAGTGACTGGAACGACATTCAGTGGTTAATAGAGTTCCTCAGATTTTTTTCAACTACACTTTGGCATTGTCAGCATCTAAGACAATGACATCTTCCCTATACTACAACGAGATAGTTATTTTAGAGCAGAATCTTATTTCATTAAGCTCTCACGGAGATGAAGTTTTAAGGGAATAAGCATTAGCTATGAGAGTTAAGTTTGAGAAGTATTGGGATGGACTTCTCAACATGAATCCATTGCTAATCATTGCAAGTGTCTTTGACCCTAGAAATAAGATGCAATTTGCATCTATTTGCTTTGACAAGCTCTATGGTAAAGACAGTGAGGAGAGTAAGCATCTAAGATCCTCAATCAAGGCAACAATTGTAATATGGATGATCCTGATTCTGAACAAGTAAGTCATTTATTTTTTGATTTGTCTAATGATGATGGGTATGATTAGGATGCTTTGTATCAAGAGATGAATAATGAAACTGCGAATGAGGAAGCAAGTAGTGAGTTAGACATTTACTAGATGGGGAAAATGTTCCACGTAATAAAGATCTCTTGGGAATGGATTATGATGTGCTAACATTGTGGAAGCGTAATAGTGTGAAGTTTCCTATATTATATGAGCTTGCCAAGGACGTGCTTGCCATTCAAGTGTCTTAAGTTGCTTCAGAGCCTCCATTCAGCACAAGTGGAAGAATTTTGGATCCTTACAGAAGTTTCCTAGCACCACATATGATTGAAGGTTTACTTTGTTTATAGTAGTGGCTCAAAAACACAATAGATGCAATAAATGTTGCAAACTTGGCTCAGATGATTGAAGAGTTGGAGTTTGAAGACTCATTAGGTAATCCACTGATTCTGTTTTTTTGATTATATTGGTTGTTGTTTGCTTTATAATGAGTTCTTGGAGTATTTGTTTCCTTGTGTAGCTCCTTCGACTTTGGAACAGCCTGAAATAGATGTGTGAGCTACTTAATCTTTATCCTTGTAACTTCATATCTCTCTTTCTCAATTTGCAGATTTTTTTCTGTTTTTACATTGTGTTATTTGATTTATATGTGTCATGAATCATTTGTTGTGTTGATGCTATGAACACTTTGTTTTTATGCTATGAATCATTTCTGTTTTAGCAACATGTTTTGAATCATTGTTGCATCAATCAAAAGCATTTCATGGTATTCATTTTGCATCATTTCAGGTTAAGCAGGTACAAATCAGGTTGGCTCAGATTGGGTATTTCTGACCTGAAATACCCGATACCCGAACCAACCCGATTAAACATACTACTCGGTTAGTTTCGGCCACTTTTTAAAAAATTACCCGAAACCGGATTAACCCAAACTGAACCGACCCATAGTACCCGAAATCGCATAGATTATAGCATTGCTCCACAGGTAACACCTTAACTCTTTGGAAACTGAAATGTTAAATAGACAGTAATATAGCTCATGCTCAATGATTTGCCTATGAAACTAATTAGTTAATTTGTTCATAAAACTCTATTAACAAAAAAAGGAGTTGAATAAGCTTTTGTTCTTGATTATGCACATTCCAGTGGCAATATAATACAGTATTTTCTGTTGTCTCATGACTGTTTCATTGGTTATATTCTGATCGGTTCTTGGAGCTATCGATGATTCAGATTCGAAGATCAGTTCTAAATGAAGATGAGTATGGTTTTAAGAACCTGCAAGAGCCAACGTACTACGATGAAGGTTTAGAGAAAACAAGAGAGACTTTGAATGAGAAAATCGGATAACTTAATTCAGCTATTGACAATGTTTCTTCACGTTTAAGAGGTCGAGAAAAGACCAGTTCTTCGCCAAATGTACCGGTTGAAACTGATCCATAAGTTGAAGCTATGACTTGAACAAACAAAAGTATTTTTGTATTATTTGTATTTCATTTCTAACCAGTATTGAAAAGCATTCCTCAAGGTCTGATTTGGTGCTTCAGTTTTGTTTTTTTTGCTTGTTGCTTCTGAGTTCTTGTATCTGCACCTCCACTTCCATCCCCACCACACAGCCATAACATAAGGTGTCGACCACATACAATCCTAGTGACTTCTTCCATCTCCAAGATTATCAAAAAACCATTCCAATAGTGACCGAGAGAAAAATTTGGATCTCATGCGAGGCGGTATCATTCGCTCCCATAAACCGGTCATAGCTGGGCAATCTCTTAAAACATAGATTATAGACTCTTACGACCCTTTATATAGCCGACAGGTACTCGAGGCCAACAAATATCTGATGTGTCTCTATTTGTCCGTGAGTATGACTTGATAGATTCTCAACCATAGATACCAATTCAGGGACTTTAAGATACCAAACACAAACATGTGCGCCATATCGGGCCTAGCAGTGCCATCCTGAGTTAGGAGTTCATGCGCCGAAGAAACCGAGAAAATACCATTTGGAGTCCCTCTCCAAGTAAATCCACTACATGAGCCCCCAACATTAGGCGAACTTCAACTCGATGAAACAAATCAATTTTATCTCGAAACCACCCTACACCAGAACGCCAAAGATCACAAACTCGAATTTGCTCATAGTTCAAAGGTAAATCTGATGTCTTTATACCTAATAAAGCTCTGTCAAAAAGCCAGTTGTCTGTCCAAAACCTGATGTTTCTACCATCACCCAACACCCAACTCAAAATGGGAATGATAAAATCAACCATGTCAATCGTTATGTTGTTCCAAGTAGAAGAGCAATTTTTCTCTTTCGCTGCATCCAAGTTGTATCTGAAAAGTCTGATACTTTGTATTAGATCTCAAGAAAGTAGCCCATAAGCTCGATTTATCTTTTAATAGACATCATCCCAATTTAGATAGAATTGCTCGATTCATGTCCTCCGATTGACGAAGACCAAGTCCACCTTTACACTTCTTCTTACATAACTTCTTCCAGTTTAGTAAGTGCATTTTCTTCCTCTCAGAATCCTCCGCCCCAAATAAAAGTGCGTGAAATTCGATCAAAACCTTCGTTTTTATGTCATCTAGAATTTTATTATTAAAAAGCACAAAGAATACAAAGTTCGATTACATAAGCCGATGAAAACGGATAAATCCCCATAATCAAAAAGCTCTAACAATGGGAGCCAAATGATTTAAACAAGCAAATGTTAAGAAAGGAAAACCTAAGAAATTGACCGTAAAAAAAGCATCATATGATGTACCTCACATCTAAATAACTAGGCTTCTGCACTAATAGAAGGGTCCCACAAAACATATCATAGTGGACAAAATCGATATCTGGCGCCTGAAAAGGACAAAGTCGATTGTGCAAATGCCTAGACCTAAACCAACATAAGACTATACCTTGATCCACGTTTTGGAGTACAGACAAGGAGCGAGACGATCATAGTCTAGAGAATATCAAACTCGGACGAAAAACGCATCAGATCGAACAATACTAGATACTATGAAGATTCATGGGAGGGAGAAATACCAACTAATCTGAACTTACTAACCCAAACTGTTTAGAATCAAGAAATAAAACAACACCTAAACTAGGCAACAACGGCGACAAAAGAAGAAATAAAGAGAAAATTCAGACTAAAACATGGAGAGAGGAACCTTTGGCGACGACAAAAGCAGTAGACGAGACGAAGCAACATCCACCGCCAAAAGCACTTATCCAAGTTAAACCCAATGAGACCACCACAAAATCTCCGACGAGAAAACCCCAAACAAACATGTTTGAAATTTGATTGAAAACTCTGCAAAATCAAGCAGGTCAAGTATATCCAAAGAAAGAAGAACTCAAGGAGAGCAGACGAAGCCTCTCCGGAGCTGAGGGAGCCTCTGGTGGTCACTGCTTTCAAACACCACATGCGATGGCTAGGATTTACTCCAGAGAGAAAACCAGTTTTTTTTGTCAAAGTCGACTTCAGAAATAGTGATGTACTCATAGAATGTACTGGTATAGAAGACAAGACTGACTTTGTTAAAATCACTCGGCCAACCAAACTAAGAGTTCTCTCCATTTCCAACCTGCAAATTTTGACGAAATATGGTTTAAGATAGCCCCGAAACTGGTTTTGTTGCTTCGCTTTTGAAGGACATGCATACCAAGATATTTTCCAAGATCCTTAGTAGCTGAAAGCTCACTTAAAGCACTGATATATTCTTGTAACTCTTGCGGCACATTAGCTGAAAAACATATTTTGGATTTTTCCAAGCTCATTTTTTAATCTGAGGGAGCATAAAAATGATCAAGGTCTTGGAAATGACTTGAACTTGCTTAACGGAGGCTTCCGCAAGTAAAATGAGGTCATTGGCGAAGCATACATGAGACAAGCTTGGTCCAACACAAGCTAAACGAATATATTTCCCTTCACCTACACTGACAACTTCTATATGAAATAGTCTTTCCAAACAAAATAAGAAGACAACGACTCTCCTTGTCTTAGTCTCCTAGAGAGGGAAAAAGATTTCGTCATTTCTCCATTCCCAAGAATTTGCATACTCAGATTACTCACAACTTGCATAATCCACTGTTTCTTTGAGCCAGAAAGGGCCAAAGTACTAATCGTATATTCTAAAAAATCCCAAGGATTCTATCGTATGCTTTCTCAATATCAAGTTTCGAGAGCATCTAACCTTTCCAACGGCTGTCCACACACAAAGTTAACCACCGACAGTTTTACTTCATTCCAGCATTCCTTGTAAAACACTGGTGGCTACCCATCGAAACCAAGCGCCTTAATTTTCCCATACTCCAGACTACTTTTAGTACCTCATCAGAGGAAAAAAGTTTATCCAAACTCGCAATATCAGAGGGAGAAATACTAGGGAAGCCATAGTGAGGTTACAATACCACGCAAACATCCACATCTTGTTCCTAAAGGTCATCAAAACTCTTAAGCAAAGTCTGTTCATGAGACAGCAAACCATCAGTAGGACTCGAGTCTAACAAATCTTGGATCTCTTTAATCGATGATATAAGAGAGTCATTCATCCTATTTATATCCTCAAAAATATCCTTGTTCCACTTCTTCAAGGTTCGTTGAATAGCTTTCAAAGCAGTCAGAGTCGAGACATTACTGTCGTAAGAGTTTCCATAGTTCCTTAAAACCAGCGTGCTTAAGCTATGCTGCCTCGAGTCAAAAAGGTCTCCGTCTTGGGTCCAGACTAAACTTAAGGCATAACTGAACATACAATGGAGCATGATCATATGATAAAAAGGGAAAATGCCTATTGATCATATACATATATATATATATACATATATGTATATATATACATATATATATATATAGAAACAGTGTGGAGCAAGTAACCTAAAAGGAGAATGGCTTGAGGAACAAGGAAATGAAGGCTTAAAGAAGAGGAAGGAACGCGGAGTGGACTGGGCCGAGAAAGCCTCGAACGTGGGAAGGCCTCGGAGAAACTCACCAACCCGTACGGAGGGTGCGTGCATCCCGAAGAGGATGCGTGCATCCCGAGAAGCCTCAATCGCGGGTCTCTTGGGATTTGGACTTGGAGAGCAACGTCTAAAGGATGTTGGGGACCACGTCTGCTCCTAGGACTGCCAACAACCCAGCTTATGACCGCAGGAAGCCGTTGACGTCGCAGAGGGCCACCAGGACGCATGCGCCCTTCACCTACCCGCGGGACCACTCGCAACTACCCGCAGGACCACGAGCCGCCCGGGACCACCTTCTCCAACGGCCTTCTTTTGTTTCTAACGGCTAGTGTGATATTTTGGGGGACTTCTTTACCCCTTTTACTATATATATATGTGTGTATTGTAGTAAGATATGTCATGGAGTTTTAATTCAATGAAAATGGTTCTAGTTCATTCTCCTTCAATCTCTTCTCTACATTAATTCTCAAAGCTTCTTAATTCTCATATTCTTACATGGTATCAGAGAAATAAAGATCCTAATCTCATTCTATTTCTAATCTTAAAATTCTACACTCCTCATTAATCTCCAAAATCTCGAAAATTCTCTCAAAATCTTCCATTTCGATAAAACTATCATGGAATCCAACAAAGGGGCATGTATACCGACAATTCTTAAGGGGCCTAACTACATGCTATGGTCAAGGACTGCAAGGATGATCTTGTGCAGCCGGGGGCTATGGAGTCATGTAGAGCCACCACAAGAAAAATGCTAAAAAGTCACCGATAAGGGAAAAGGGAAGGAAAGTTCCTCCGACGTGATAACTATCGACCAAGATAAATTGTTCCAAGAAGATCAAACGGTAATGGCTATCATAATCCCCTCTCTTGATCTGCATCTTCTTGAATCCTATCTTTTTTGTGAAACCGCCAAAGAATTATGGGATACCCTCAAGAGAGTATATGCAAATGTCTCCAATCTCACTAGAGTATTTGAGGTTAAAAGAGCTCTAAATACTCTAAGTCAAGAAGATATGGAATTTGAAGATTACATTGGAAAGCTTAGGGTTATTTGGGCGGAGCATGAAATGTTAAGGCCAAGCACAATGGATCCCCTTGTGCAAAATGAAAGAAAGGAGCAAGATAAGGTTTTTGGGCTACTTGGAGGCTTACATCCTTGCTACAATGACCTTGTAAAATCCATACTAAGGGAAAAGAAGCTTCCAACGGTTGATGAGGTTTGTGCTCAAGTACAAAGGGAGCAAGGAAATATTGGGCTCATCAATAGCAAGAAGGACTTAATCACTGCTCACAAGGTGACTTACAAGAATGAAGATAAGAGGAACATGGTGTGTGAGCATTGCAAGAAAAAAGGACATACAAAGGAGAAATGTTGGATCCTTAATCCTCATCTCAAACCCAACAAGTGGAAGGAACAAAGAGTAAATATAGCACAAGAAAATGTTGGGGGAGAAGAACCGACGGAGACATCAAAAACCGGAGGAGGAGTCACGGCAATGAGTGCAAAATCTCACGGTGCAATTGTGAGAAGGTCGGACCTTGACAAAATTATTCAAGCCATTGCCAACTTAAAGGATTCCGGTATCTCTAATCTCTCTAAAACTCCAACTAACTCCTTAATTATTGATTCTGGTGCTTCTCACCACATGATAAGTAATCCTAGGTTGATAAAGAACATAAAACCAACCATAGGAAATGTTATTGTGGCTAGTGGTAAAAAAGTTCAAATCAATGGTATAGAAGAGTTGGAAGTGTTTAACAAGAAAACAAATGCGTTTAAATGCCAAAATTTACCTCTAATCTTCTTTCGGTTAAGAAAACCACATTCAATTTAAATTGCTATGCTATATTTGGTCCTAACCATGTACAATTTCAGGATATTAAGAGTGGAAAAACCCTTGGATGAGGAATGACCAAAGATGGGTTATATGTTCTAGAAGGAAAATTGGCTCAAAAGGATTTACACTATTTTTCCGTTAGCAATTTAGATTCTAATGTTGGTTCTTGCTTTAATTCGGTTTGGCATGCTAGATTGGGTCATCCCCATTCTAGAGCCTTAAGTTTAATTTTACCTAAAAACTATTTTGATCATAGTTCTTGTGAGGCTTGTATTTTAGGAAAACATTTCAAATCTATTTTCCCGAAATCTAGTACCATTTATGCAAATTGCTTTGATTTAATTCACTTGGATGTTTGGACCTCTTTGTGTGCCTCTAGAGATAATCTAAAATATTTTGTAACTTTCATTGATGAAAAATCAAAATATACTTGAGTTACTTTAATGGCATCTAAGGATCAGGTTTTTGATGCTTTCATCAATTTTCAAAATTATGTGACTAACCAATTCCATTGCAAAATAAAGGTACTAAGATCGGATAATAAAGGAGAATATACAAGCACCAAGTTCAAAGATCACTTGAACAAATGTGGAATAATCCATCAAACAAGTTATCCACACACTCCGCAACAAAATGGTGTGGCAGAAAGGAAAAATCGACATCTTATGGAAACTTCAAGAGCCATGATGTACCATATGAAAGTCCCTAAAAGATATTTGGGAGATGCGGTGTTAATGGCATGCTACCTCATCAATGGACTTCCAACCAAAATCTTACAAGATATGTCACCGTATGAGGTACTTAATGGCACAAAGCCTTTTATTGAACACTTAAGAGTATTTGAATGCGTGTGTTATATCTTAATTCCAGGGGAATTACGTAATAAGCTTGATGCCAAGAGTACAAAATGTATGTTCCTTGGATATTCAACCACACAAAAGGGTTACAAGTGTTTCGACCCGATAAATCACCGCCTCTATGTCTCTCAGGATGTGAAGTTCGTTGAAGATCAAGGATACTTTGCTACACCAAATTGGGAAGAACTCAAAGACCTCACCAATATCACTGAAGATAGAAATGAGAGTTTACGCATACTCCTCCAAAAAATTGGTAACACGGAGACAATTCCTACAAACACGGATGAAAAGATGCCTCATCAACATATTTCCGATGATGAAGAAATGGAACCCACATCCGTTGGAAGTGAGCAACCTACGGTGGACACCTCTCCTCCTTCTTTGGAGGTACCAACATCTAAAACTCCTCATCCAAATATGGAAATCCCTCTAAGATGTAGTACAAGACCTCGCAAAGACCCCTCCACAAGGCTCAAATCCCGGTTTTGTTACAATGCAAAGTCCGAGGCACATCCTATCCAAAAGGTATGTTCTCTTGACCTTGTTCCTAAAGATCATAAAGTTTTCCTTGGAAAAATTGCACTTGAACAGGTCCCGAAGAGCAATGATGAAGCCAAAACTCGGAAAGAATGGCAAAATGCAATTACGGATGCAATGCGATGGAAAGAAACCACACTTGGCAACCGACGACATTACCACCGGGAAAACGGGCTGTCACTTCCCGATGGATCTTTACTATAAAGTATAAGAGCGATGGGAGTATTGAAAGGTACAAATGTCACTTGGTTGCAAGAGGTTTCACACAAAACTACGGACAAGAGTATACCGACACATTTGCACCCGTTGCAAAACTCCATACGGTACATGTGGTTCTATCTTTGGCTACAAATTTAGGTTGGGAGTTGTGGCAAATGGATGTCAAGAATGCATTCTTACAAGGCAAACTTGAAGATGAAGTATACATGCACCCACCTCCCGGACTAGAAGGTATGATAAAACCTGGGGAAGTTTTACGTCTTCGAAAAGCTATCTATGGACTTAAGCAATCTCCTCGGGCTTGGTACCATAAGCTAAGATTTACACTTCGAGATTGTGGCTTTCACAAATCCGAGTCGGACCATACACTCTTTGTCTCCAATGGTCCGAATGGCATAATTGTGGTTCTCATCTACGTAGACGACTTGATCATTACTAGCAATGACAAGGACGGTATTTCCTCCACTAAGACTTATTTTAAGAGTATATTTGATATTAAAGACCTTGGGAGAACTAAAGTATTTTCTAGGGATCGAAGTATGTCGCTCTTCGGAGGGTCTATTTCTTTCTCAACGAAAATACACTCTTGATTTGCTTGGTGAAATAGGAGATTTAGGCTCCAAAATTGCTTTTACACCACTTGAAGACGGTTACAAGGTTAGTCGAAAGGGGGAGAAGAATGATGAACCATACAAGGATGCACCTCAATACCGAAGACTTGTGGGAAAACTCATCTATTTGACAATCACATGACCCGATATATGCTATGCGGTGAACCAAGTGAGTCAGCATATGCAAAACCCCACATTGCATTATTGGGGCATTATGGAGCGGATTCTCCGGTATTTAAGAGGAAGTTAAGACCGTGGCATTTGGATGGGAAACAACAACAATACCGAAATTGTTGAATATTGTGATGCGGATTGGGCCGGTAATAGGAATGACCGAAAGTCAACTACCGGGTATTGCACTTTTATTGGGGGAAATTTGGTGACATGGAAGACTAAGAAACAAAATGTGGTGTCGTGCTCAAGTGCCGAGGCGGAATACCGAGCTATGAGAAAGCTTACAAGTGAGCTTACATGGCTAAAAGCACTCCTTAAAGATCTTGGTATTGAATCACCAAAACCAATCACAATGCATTGTGACAACCAAGAGGCAATTCACATTGCTTCCAATTCCATGTTTCATGAAAGGACCAAACACATCGAGATTGATTGTCACAAAGTCCGGGAGAAAATCGAAGAAGGAGTCACTCTCCCATGCTACACCAAAAGTGAAGATCAATTGGCGGATATCTTTACCAAAGCCACAAGTCTAAAAGTTTGTGATTACATTTATCCCAAACTAGGACTTATGGATCTTCCAAGAGAATGATCAAAGGTCCCCTCTCTCATAAAACTCACACTCTTTTTCCCTTAGAAGAGTTTTATCCCAAGAGGTTTTCTCTATAAGGTTTTTAATGAGGTGTCATTTATGAGAAATCCAAGCTTAACCAAAATAACATTACGGTCAAGTTTGAGGGGGAGTATTGATCATATATATATACATATATATATGGAAAGAGTGTGGAGCAAGTAACCTAAAAGGAGAATGACTTGAGGAACAAGGAAATGAAGGCTTAAAGAAGAGGAAGGAACGCAGACTGGACTGGGCCGAGAAAGCTTCGGACGCGGGAAGGAAGCCGTACGTGGACTGGGCCGAGAAAGCCTCGAACGCAGGAAGGAAGCTGTACGTGGCCTGGGCCGAGAAAGCCTCGAACGCGGGAAGGCCACGGAGAAACTCACCAACCCGTACGGAGGGTGCGTGCATCCCGAGAAGCCTCAAGTGGGGGTCTCTTGGGATTTGGACTTGGAGAGCGACGTCTAAAGGATGTCGGGGACCACGTCTGCTCCTAGGACTTCCAACAACCCAGCTTATGACCGCAGGAAGCCGTTGACGTCGCAGAGGGCCCACATGGACGCCTGCGCCCTTCACCTACCCGCGGGACCACTCGCAACTACCCGCAGGACCACGAGCCGCCCGGGACCACCTTCTCCAACGGCCTTCTTTTATTTCTAACGGCTAGTGTGATATTTTGGGGGACTTCTTTACCCCTTTTACTATATATATATGTGTGTATTGTAGTAAGATATGTCATGGAGTTTTAATTCAATGAAAATGGTTCTAGTTCATTCTTCTTCAATCACTTCTCTACATTAATTCTCAAAGCTTCTTAATTCTTATATTCTTACAATGCCTTACTCTTGCCTCATACCATTTAAGTTGTGCCAGAAGAGAACAAAGGACTCAATTTAACCGTTTGGCAATATAGGTAGATTCAAATCTTCCACACCACATGTGAATCTATTCCTTATAAACCCCATATCGATAAGAGCAGAGTCGTTAATCCACTAACCAAAAACCAAACAGTCACTTGAAAGCCTGCCAGTTCCTCCACTTTGTTCGTCTATGCGAACAATAGAGTTAAAATCGTCTCCTATTAATATTGGTTCTGGGGTATTACCAACTACCGAACAAAGCTTGTCCCATAAGGAACCTATACTAGTAGTAGACAGAGCGGCATATACCGCTATGATGTGAGTTGCCTCACCATCAATCCCAACACGAGCATGAAAAAATTGGTCATCACACTCAATGATGTCAGCCTGTCCCAAGCCATCTCGCCACACAATCAATATTCCACCACTATGCATGATGGCATCAACCCAGTAAGAATGGTAAAAACCCAAGCCACGACAGATACGCCTAGCGTTTTCTCCACCTTTCTCCATTCCACTCGGGTCCATAGTCTGTACCTCCATTCATTGATACTACCACTCTGAGTAGCCACACTATCATCACCACCTGACGTAAGCATATCATTTGGATTAATCATTAGCACCTCTTGGGGACTATGTAGAGACACTTAGAACCGAAGCTAGTAGATTAACACTACTCGGAGCAACATCTAAAACTACTAGGGGAGTAAACGAAGATCTCACGACATATTACTATGACGACTTGTTTGCTCTAATTCCACACAAAGTCGCTTGCCTGATTCCGATAATAAATTCTCTTTTCTGGTCGGACCAAAAACTAATCCACGAGACAGTTTGTTCTGTTTCTTTTTCATTGTAACAGCGAGCTTGGGTCCACTTACAAAATTCTTCTGAAGACTTATGGTATTCTTCTCTTGTGATGGGCCTTGAGTTAGACGATTCTCTTTACCGAAGTTTCCGGCTGAAAACTTTATTGGGCCCTTGCCCACATGTGTTTTCACAACGTTTTGCTCTTTAAATTCTTTCCAAAACTGGCTTGTCAATTGGTCCACTATCTACCAAACCAGATTCCTTAGAATTTAATTCTCCAAACTTATTGGAAATCTTAATATTCTTGAACGCTGTAGTGAGTGGGATATCACACAAAATCTTTCCTGAATTATTCTCTCCAAGATTTGGAGCTGATACACTCTGATACTCAAGCCAATTCTGTTTATGGTTTCCTCTGCTAACCACAGTAAACCCGTCATCTCTCTGAATCAATGCAGTCATAGAGGCTGCAACCGGAGTATCTCCACATCCTTCTCCACCACCACTGATGCGGCCATCAAACCAAAGCAACAATCATGATGATTACTGCTCCCACCTAAGGAGATCCGAGAAGACCCATGAGCTTTGTCCAGACCCAACGAAATCTAAGAACAACTCTTCCAGCTCAATTATCACTTGTAACACATTCTTAGCTCAACCAGAGATCCACTTAAAGTGGAATCAGTCAATTTTGAATTCAAACGAATTATATTCAAGTTCCAAATCATGCAATTTCCAACTTGCTCGGTTAAGATATACATGCATTAATTGGAGATATACAAGTTCCAAATCATGCAATTTCCAACTTGCTCGGTTAAGATATACATGCATTAATTGGAGATTTCCGACAAAACTATGAGGAGATAAGCGACAAAACGACTTGTTCTACAATCTGAAACAATCAAATGTTTACTGAGAGTTGGAATCAAGCCAAAATCTGTTTTGCTTTAGAACTTATTTAATTTATAAACCAAAAGTTTCTCGACTTACTTTATTTGGAAGCTTACATGCTCAGTCACCTGCAAATCAGACTTTGGCGACCATGATAGACATCAAACCATTTAAAATAGACATTTAACCAATCGGGAGAGTCAAGGGATACTTGACAGTGCACCATAAACCACATGATTAGGTGAATCACCGCAAACTCAAATTTCTTATTTGAATGCATTCACACTAGGAACTTTAACACTCCAACAACTCTATCTCCATAAAACGCTGCATTTTAAAGATTCTCTTGATGAAACTTGACACTCTAAAGGCGCACCACTTCCTTCCAGTCAAGATACAAGCCACACCACCTACCATATTTGATCCGGTCCTACCAGATTTGGTCAAAAAGCTATGTACATTTATTCGTGCAATTTCTTTTCTTGATTTAGGCTTCGTAGACGTTGCATTTTGAACCTAAAAAGAACAGTTTCATTTTCATTACAAAAACTATTTTTTAATTGAATCAGTAAACATTAAGTTTTTCTATACAAAGACTGTATATTTGTGTTCTTATTCATTTCTTAAGAATCTAAGTATGGAATCACTTGTTTTCTATTTATTATGGATCAATGTTCTCGTGGAATCAAGTCTTCTTATTCGTGTGTGTGGTTGTGGAATCAATCACAAACTCATCACCTCCATCTTTATAAACGCCCATTTCCACCACATCTAGCTTTCAATGGTTAAAACTCACCTAAGTCGAATCTATAGATTCATATTCGGTACCTCTCTTCCGAAACCCTTATCATTTGGTATTATAGCTAAAACCTCCTATATATCCATGTTTAGTCGTTAATTTTCTCTTTTATTGTTTATGGTTTGTATATGCTTTCTTATAAAAACGATAAACCTATAAAAAATTGTTTTCATATGTTTTTGTTTTAATTTTATAAAATCCACAGAAACTCATAATAATCTAGTTCCTTTTGGTTTTCCTAGTTTGAAGCCCTGAAAACTCATAATATTTTATTTATGTATAGAACTCCTTAGCTATTTATTTGTTCAAAAAAGAAGAAGAATCTTTCCACTTTTTGTTTTGCCTTATTTCGTCTCTTTACTGTCGTATACAAGGTATACCTTCAAGCCTGAATGATGAAGTATGAAGAAGACGAGAGAAGTGAATTAGATACCTCTGAAATCGATTGGGGTTGATGATTCCTACCAAAATTATATGGAAGATGAAGAGGAGCGTGTAGAAGAACCATGGCAAGATACTGATTCTGAAATCAGTTTCAAAGAAACGTGGGACGACAAAAATGACTATGAAGGAGGACCATGGCATGAACATGCGTATTCAGACTCTGAACTTAGAGGAGAACCAGGCTGTGAAAAACTAGAACCAAAACCACCAGATACATGGACACTCACCCATTAAGCAACACACAAATTCAAAACTATGATAACTTATGATTCTGATTATGAATCAGATAATTATGAGTCCCAATTTAATGGATTTTCAGGTGGTAGACGTGATCCCCTATCTAAGGGAGAATTAAGAACCACACG
>JAKUCM010002017.1:0-56412 GCA_023374145.1 Lepidium sativum
TTGTGGGTTGGATTATGTAAATATTAAAATATTGCTGGACATAATTGTAAACAACCGTTCTAAAAATTAAAAACTAATTTAATTAAATCAGTCTTTATTCAATATTTGGACGACAGTATCCGAGCCATTTTGTCTTCAAAAGAGATCAATCAGGTGATGTTAAGAACCATGCTTGTTGGTACAGATATTAATAATTATTAACAAGCAACTAACATTTTTTTTTTGTCAACGGCACAACTGGCCAACCCAATAATTAAATTTCTACATAATGCAGGCGGGAGAATTCGATCTCTGATTGTGCAAATGAATTGTCTTATGTAGACTTACCGCATGCCACTAGACTAAGAGCCATTTACACAACTAACATATCTATACACGTAAATAAATCTGATTTCATTCAGAACTCATCATTCCAAAATATTTATCGTATCGGTCACATCGATTAGTGAAATTTCTATCTTATTTTATTTTTAATATAATAGAGTTGAGGTAAAATAATAACACTGACTTCGTTCTTTTGTTCCTCCGTAAGAGTTTAAGAAGCATTTCCAAACTTTTCTAAAGTATTTATTGTCAATGTTATAGTCTTATAGAAGACTTCACATTTTAAAACAATGCAACATTAAATTGTTAACTCTTATTGATAAAATCTTATGTCACAATATTTCTTTTAATCGAAGTCTAATCTTAAATTCACAGAAAAAAACCAAATAGGGTACTTAATAAAGTAAGATTAAGAAACGTCTCAGGTTTCACAAAAGAATTTGATAGAATAGCAGTTGAAGGCACCAATAGGCCCACTTGTTGCCATGCATGTGAAACTGATTTTATAACGTTAGATTAGACATATATTTCCTCTGTTTCAAATTCTAACTTTTTTTTAGCTAAAAACACGTAAAAATACAGAATTTTAAAAGTCACAACCAAATGAAATGTCTTTAATTTTGCATAGAAATACACAAAATACCTTATAATGAAACAATTTTTACAAAAAAATCATTATAAAGCAAAATAGAGAGAATACTTGTTTGAATAGGATCTACCACAAGATTTTAGATCTAACTCTAAGATTTAAGAAGGAAGATGGGTAAAGATTTTGATTAGATTAGATAGACAAAGAGAATAGTTCAAGAAGAAAATGCCGAGTTGATTTGTATTGTTTTTGTGTGCCAGTTGTAAAAAATTTGGTCTCTTTTTTGGAGATCTTTACCCTTATTTATAAGACATGGTCGGTTACAAATACGTAAAAAATAAGAAATATTACATATTTGATTCATATTCAATGGTATCCAAAAGATTTTCACAGGTTTTTCGAGAAGATTATAAACAGGATCACAAATATTTCCATTTCTCTCCTCGATGACATGGCAACCGAGTTCTCTTATTCTTTGGATGTAGTACTCTGCTGAGAAAGGAACTTCTTTTACCGAGATTACGAATCCATTTGAAATATTACCGAGTCAAATAAACGACTTCTCACTACTACCGAGTTGGTGACTTAGTTTAAAACATTGTTGAGTTATTTGTGGACCAAAACAGGATTTCGGATTTACCTCCAATATCAGGTCTCCCCAGACTTGGAAAATTATGATAGAGTTTCCAAGTCGGATAAATGACATGTTTAACAATCTTTGGTCTACTTGTCATCATGCCATTGGTTATGTTGTTGGTTTTGGCAGGTTACTTGTTCATGAGGCGTCGTTTCGTCATCATAGTACTTGGTAGAGACGGACAATCTGAGGCTGCTACTTGTATTTTATCTCTCATGCCCATTATGAGTTGGGACCTTAATCATCTGGAGAGATGGCATAATTCCCTTGTTGTTGGTCCTTATCTGATTACTCGAAACTGGAGAAGGATTTCATCGTGTGTCCGCTTCTTAAGAATGTCGATTTCGTAATCCTAAATGTGGACGATAGATCGTGGTATCCTCTAGACGGCTTCATTGCTATCTATCATTGGTGGTTTACGAAAGCCAAGATGTGGCTTCCGATTCCCAATCTTCTTCCGGAGTATTGCACAGCTAGAAAATCCCTATGTCTCGACTCGAATGTTATGGGATAATGAACATCTTTGGTGCTCTGATCCTTGGGAGCAAATCCGTAGTTGAAATTACAACTCGGCTGTTCGAGGATATGACGGTCTTCTGTTCGAGTACAGCTCTTGACGCGGAATCCCGAAGGAATCGTCACTCCAAGTTGTAAGGATATTCCTTTGTCTTCAAAGAATTTGAGTAACCCCCACCTTTAGTATATTAAACCAAAGATTTTTGCTATTTCGACTCGCCCCTTCACGCCAATGGCTAGGAATGGGCACACAAGTGTGATGGAAATCACTTGATAAACCAGTTTGATCCCTTGGATATGACACACCAAGAAAGATCGAAAAGTTCACAAAGAACAAAAAGAGAATCACTCTCAAATTTATTGATAAAAAATTGGATCCTCACAAATGAGAATTACATGAGTTTATAAATAAGAGAAAGGACATTCTAGATTCCTTTAAACTTATTGAATGTCTTAAATATAAAGAGTAAAGACTACTAAGTAAATGACAAGTAAATGTCACAATTTACTATGACTTGAATGAGAAGGACTCTTGAACTTTTGGCCTCCAAAATATATTTTAGTCTTCCAAATTCGTCACTATTCATGGGCTGAACTTTAAGACTTGATTTAAGACTTCTCTTGGACTTGTAGAAGGCTCAAAGTGGTTTGGACTTGGCAAGTATAAAGTCCAATGGATTCCTTATGTTGTTCTTTGTCCAAAAGGCCTTGAATAAATCCACAAATGCTCTCCTTGATTTGTTTAGCATGTGATCTTGTAATATGACCGACTAGAATCTCCAAAGCTTTCTCGTGATCTTCATTGCTTAGCTCCAAGTTCTCCTTAGCTTCCTTTCTGTCTAAAGGGGACGTTCTTTGTTAAGGCTAAACAAGGTCTTATCTTTCTGGATTATATTACTTCTAATTCTCAAACTGGAAGTGTCGTTACTTCTTCGTTCGACATGACAAGCATCTTTTTGCCAATTGTCTCTTAGATTTCTAATTAATTTGGGCTAAGAAAGCCGTTAGTTTTTTAGGCCTCTCAGTATTTAACAGCTTAATTGTCAACTTGAAAATTTATTTTATGCTTTCTTTGTTGTAGTGAAACACTCTTCGTATCAGTCTTCCATCTTAAATTTTTAGATTTTAGTAGATAAGCTTCTCGGGGTTTTGCGTATTAGTTGGAAGAAACTAACGGGTTGTCTCTTTGAAGGATTTGCTTCTCAAGTGTTCCTTCACATGGACTCTTCAAAACACAATGGAAATAGCCGAGTTCGATATGCCCAATGCTATGGATGATCTCAATGATTTCCTTGATGAGGGTATTTCTAAGCTTTTCGAGGCTGGAGAACATACGGTTGAGGGTGCTTTTCCTTAGCCGTATAGATCTGTGGGCGATGTTCACCCTTCTGAAGATAATACTAAGCTAGCTGATCTTCGTGTTAACCCAACTTCTGCCACGATCACTGTAGTTGATCTTTGATTCGACAAAAGTTATCAAAGGTTCTAGGGCATCAACTTCTTTGAATAATAATAAAAAAAAGGCTCTTCTAAAGAAAAAGAAATCTACAGAAGAAGCAGATAACTCGACCAGGGATTTTGTAATGAAAAAGAAAAATTATGTAGCCACAATTTCTCATTATGACCTCGCAAAGTTAGGTCAATTGGTCAAGATCTCTTTTGCTATGCTTTTGGGTGATGAATTGACCGGGACCGCTTTTGGATCAGGCGACCTGACACAGACCGGGACCACTTTTCCCCGATGGACCACTTTGACTGCCTTATTTGTGGGACCTCTTTGATTGCGAGACCACAACAGTCATCTAGCTAGGGCTTTTCCCCCTTATATATATATATATATATATATATATATATATATATATATGTTGTATTCCCATTTGTAAGAAAACAAGAAAAAATATATGAGATTTCTTCATCTTAATTCTTCTCTTAATCTCTTAAACAATTCTTGAATCTTGAATATATAACTATGAAACTTCAAGATTTAATCTCAAATTCTATCATAGTATCAGAGTAATAAAGATCTCACTCATCTAATTCTTTCATCTCAATCTCTCGTCTAAATTTTTCTCGAAAAATCCAATCTTTCTCTCTCCTGTTAAGATGCCCTGGAAGCTTAGAAAGATGTTTGTATTTCGGTGATACTTAAAGGGACAAATTATATGTTGTGGTCAAGATCCGCAAATTGACCTTGTGTAGCCGTGGGTTGTGGAGCCATGTTGAGTCTCCCCAAGATAAAAGCTCAAGTGTAACCAACAAAGGTAAAGAAAAAGAAAAAACTTCTGATGATACTAAGTGGTTTCAAGAAGACAAAACCGTGATGACTATCATAACAGCCTCTCTTGATCCTCATCTTTTTGAATCATATTTTTTTGTGAAATGGCCAAGGAACTATGGGATACCCTCAAGAAAGTCTATGCAAATGTCTCCAACCTCATTAGGGTCTTTGAAGTCAAAAGATCTCTCAACTCTCTTAGGCAAGAAGATATGGAGTTTGAAGACTACTTTGGAAAGTTAAGATTCCTTTTCAAAAAGAAGGGCCACACCAAACAAAAAATGTTGGATTCTCAATCCTCACCTCAAACCAAACAAGTTGAGAGAACAAAAGGCAAATGTGGTTCAAGAAGAGGAAGGAAAAGTTGAAAGTTCTAAATCCGAATGAGCAAAGGCCATGAATGCTAAGTCTCATGGAGATATGGTGAGGGGATCCGATCTTGATGAAATTATCAAGGCCATTGCCAATCTAAAGGACTCTGGTATCTCCAATCTTTCTCAACCTCCTTCAAATTCCTTAGTCATTGATTTCGGTGCTTCACACCACATGATAAGCAGGTTGACAAACAATGTTAAACCAACCATATGAAATGTCATCATTGCTACTGGAAAGAAAGTACCAATCAAAGAAATAAGAGATTTAAATTTATTTGATAAAAAAAGACCAAAGCCTTCTATATGCCAAATTTCACATCAAATTCCATTTTGGTTAAAAGAACCACTTCTGATTTAAATTGTTATTCTATATTTGGTCCTAACCATGTGCAATTTCAGGATATTGAGAGTGGAAACATGCTTGGAGAAGGAAAAGCTAAAGATGGATTATATTTTTCAGAAGAATCCTCACCAAGTTTATCTCATTATGTTTCTGTTAACAATTTAGATTCACATGTTGGATCTTGTTTCAATTCAGTTTGTCATGCTAGATTGGGTCATCCTCATTCTAGAGCCTTAAGTTTAATTTTACCTAAGATTTCTTTTGATCATAGTACTTGTGAGGCTAGTATCTTAGGAGAACATTGCAAATCTATTTTTCCTAAATCTACTACTGTTTATGATAATTGTTTTGACTTAATTCACTCGGATATGTGGACATCGCCTTGCTCATCTAGGAATAACCTTAAATATTTTGTGACTTTCATTGTTGAAAAATCAAAATACACTTGGGTAGCGTAAATGGCTTATAAGGACCGTGTGTTTGATGCTTTCATTAATTTTCAAAATTATGTGTCTAACCAATTTAATTTAAAAATAAAGTTACTAAGATCGGATAATGGAGGTGAATACACAAGCACCAATTTGAAAGATCACTTGAACAAGCATGGAATCATCCACCAAACAAGTTGTCCCTATAATCCACAACAAAATGGTGTTGCGGAGAGGAAAATAGGCATCTAATGGAAATAGCAAGAGTCATGATGTACCACATGAAAGTGCTGAAAATATACTGGGGAGATGCGGTATTAGTGGCATGTTATCTTATCAACCGAATCCCAACAAAAATTCTACAAGACTCGGCACCATATGAGGTACTTAATGGCTCAAAACCTTTTATTGATCACCTAAGAGTCTTCGGTTGTGTGTGCTTTGTGTTAATTCTAGGAGAACAACGCACCAAACTAGATGCCAAGAGCATAAAGTATGTATTTCTCGGATATTCAACAACACAAAAAGATACAAATGTTTTGACCCGATGAACAAAAGGATATATGTTTCTCGGGATGTCAAGTTCTTAGAGGATACAAGCTACTTTGACAAAACCGAATGGGATGATCTTAAAGACCTTGCCAATTAAATGAAAGCCTCCAAATCCTCCTTCAAAATGTTAGAGCAAGTGAAAAATCCCCTCCGAACATATCACATTCAAGAGACAAAGATAAGATTCCAAATGAAATACATGAGGCTCCAAGTTGTTCATCATCACCTTCAACAAGTCAAGAACCAAGAGTAGTTGAAGAGAGTACCTCAAACCAAGTTGAACCGGAAGATATCAAACCATATGGAACTCAAGATCCGGTTAATATACCTCAATCCAAAATGAAGCACAACCTTTAAGAAGGAGCAACCGACTAAGGAGAGATCCAGTTAATATCACACAATCCGAGAATGAGGTGCAACCTTTAAGGAGAAGTACCCAACTAAGGAAAGATTCTTCCAATAGGATCAACCCAAGAGCCTACTACAACAATAATGAAATTGCTCATCCAACTCAAGTGGTTTGTTTTTTTGACCTTGTCCCTTATAATCATCAAGTGTTTCTTGGAAAAATTGACCTTGAACAGATCCCTAAGAGCTATGAGGAGGCAAAAGACCAAACGGTGGAGAGATGAAAAATCAAAGATGAATGCAATGTTATGGAAAAGAATCATACATGGGGTAAATCGGACTTACCAAAAGGCAGGAAGGCTGTCACGTCTAGATAGATATTTACCATCAAATATAAAAGTGATGAGAGCATTAAAAGGTACAAATGTTGACTAGTTGTAAGAGGCTTCACACAAACATATGGTCAAGATTACACCGACACATTTTCACCCGTTGCCAAGCTTCATACAGTACGAGTTGTACTCTCCGTGGCTACAAACTTGAAACGGGATTTATGGTAAATGTATATAGAAAATGCCTTTCTTCAAGGAGAACTAGAATATGAGGTATACATGCATCCTCCTCCCGGTCTTGAAGGGAGCATACGCCCCGGGAAAGTTTTGCGTATTCGGAAAGCAATCTATGGTCTCTAAAAATCTCCTCGGGCATGGTACCATAAATTGAGCTTCAATCTCCGAGATCGAGGCTTCCATAAGTCGGAAGCGGATCATACTCTTTTCATATCAAAAGGCCCGAATGGAATTATTTTAGTCCTCATTTATGTTGATGACTTGATCATTACTGGCAATGACAAGAAAGGTATCTCCTCAACCAAAACTTACCTTAAAATTATCTTTGATATTAAGGATCTTGGGGAATTAAAGTACTTTCTTGGAATAGAAGTGTGCCGTTCTTCGGAAGGCCTCTTTCTCTCCCAACGAAAGTACACTCTTGATCTTGTTAATGAGGCAGGGAATTTAGGATCCAAGATTGCCAAGACACCTCTTGAAGATGGCTACAAGGTTAGTTGAAATGGGGAGCAAGATGATAAACTCTATTAGATGCACCTCAATATAGAAGACTTGTGGGAAAACTCATTTACTTGACAATCACGCGACTGGACATATGCTATGTGGTAAATCAAGTGAGTCAATACATGCAATATCCCACGGTATATCATTGGAATACGGTAGAAAGAATCTTGCTTTACTTAAGAAGAAGTCAAGGACGTGGTATCTGGATGGGAAAGAATAACAATACAGAGATTTTTGGCTATTGTGATTCAGATTGGGCCGGTAATACGAATGATTGGAAATCTACAATGGGCTATTGTAAATTTATTGGAGGGAATTTAAGAACTTTGAAGACTAAAAAGCAGAAAGTGGTGTCATGCTCAAATGCGGAAGTTGAATACCGAGCTATGAGGAAACTTACAAGTGAGCTCAAATTGTTGGAGGCTCTACTTAAAGATCTTGGCATTGAATCATCAAATCCTATCACTATGCATTGTGACAACCAAGCTGCCATACACATTTCATCTAACTCCGTGTTCCATGAAAGAACGAACACATTGAGATAGATTGTCACAAGGTTCGTGAGAAAATTGAAGAATGTGTAATACTTCCATGTTAGACCGAGAGTGAAGACCAATTGGCGTATATATTTACCAAGGCTGCGAGTTTTAGAGTTTGTGATCACATCTACAACAAACTTGAGATCGTGGATATTACTCGGCCTTGATCAAAGGTTCTCTTTCACGAGAAACACACTCTTTTTCCCTTGGTTAAGTTTTGTCCCATCTGGTTTGCTCTCCAAGATTTTTTAATGAGGTGTGGTTCTCAGGTCCTCCAAGCTTAGCCAACATGTCCATTTATAGTTAAGTTTGAGAGGGAGTATTGATCAAGAATACTAAGATGGGAAAAGAATATGAAAATAGGAAAGTCAACGGAAGCTGGAAAAGTCAATGTTCGGATGGCATGGACCGCGGGAAGACTATCAGGTCGAGAGGTGTGTCCCGCTGGAAGGTTTTTGTGTACCGCGGTACGTGGTCAACAGTCGCTGAAAAGTCAACGGAAGACCGAGTACCACGGGTCGAGGATCATATTTGCCACGGGTCGAGGTTCAGCTTACCAAAGGTCAAGGGAGTTGTGTACCGCGGAACGAGGTTCAATGTACTGAAGATCAAGGGAGTTTTGTACCGCGGGACATCTTCAACACGTATCGCGGTCGAGAAACTCATGCACTGCGGATTGATCTAACGCGTACCGCAGTCGAGGAATTCATGTACCGCGGGACGTACCCAACATGTACCGCGGTCAAAGGAAATGTGTTCCAATAACCAAGACACGTGTACCGCAGTCCGAATAAGAGATCCATTGGAGACTTTTGATTCGTTGGAGACTTTAGGCGTTTTGTGATCCTGGGACCACTTTTCCCCGGGACCACATCTCGGATCAAACGACGTGACACAGACCGGGACCACTTTTCCCCGAGAGACCACCTTGACCGCCTTATCCGTGGGACCACTTCGATTGCGAGACCACAACGGTCATCTAGCTAGGGATTTTCCCCTTTTCATATATATATATATATATATGTATATGTTGTATTCCCATTTGTCAAAAAACAAGAAAAATATATGAGATTTCTTCATCTTAATTCTTCTCTTAAACTCTTAACCAATTCTTGAATCTCGAATCTATAAATATGAAACTTCAAGATTTATTCTCAAATTCTATCACGTATCTTAAAGGGATCAAGCCAAAAAACATAGTTATAATTACATACTTTGTGAAGTTAAAAGTGCATCGTCAAGGTTGATGAGTTGGATGTCGAGATGGCATGTCTTCAATAATAATACCACTTGAGGTTGATTAGATTCCAGCTACATGGGATTTGCTCGCCTTGCATTGTCGCGAGTTCATATACTCTTGGTTTGACGAGCATACAAATGATATAAGGACCTTCCCAATATGCAAAGTGTTTACCTCAGACTTTCTTGTTATAGTACTCGGCCGCCTTCTGTTGGTAATTTAGCACTTGGAGTACGGCATCGTCGCAAAACTCTTATAACTCGTCCAAACTTGCTTCCGTCAATTTCATATTAGAATTATCCCTTATCAGAAACTCGATTCTAGATAAAATCCGTATATTGGGGGGTAGCTATGTGAGACCATAATACTCCATCTAATTCGTCTGCGCAACTACCTTTCTTTTTTGTTACTTTGCGGGTTACAGAACCTTGATTTGTTAACTCGGATATTCCACTTTGCGCAAAAATTCTAAACTTTACCGTGATGAACTGAGCACAATTACTCGTGATAATATTTAGAGCAAAAAATGACGGCTTCAACCCATTTGGTAAAGTGGTTCGTCAATACTAGCAAAAAAATGCTTTTGCCAAGATGAAGGCAAATGTCCAACTACATCCATTGCCCAACTCATGAAGGAATAATGCATTGCCGAGGTTGCTAGATCTTCAGTTGGGCATGGATCAAGGGAGCATGTCATTGACAAGGTTCGCCTTTCGCCGGATAATTTTCACAATCTGCGCCATGGTTGGCCAAAAGTATTCGACTGTGCTGATATTTTGCCTGCACCATCATGATTTTTCTGCATTAGACGTCTCGTCTCGTTATCGTGAATGAAATGACGAAGGACTATATTAGTAGTCTTTTGATATAGCTTTTCAACTATTTGGACATAATTCGCGCATTCAACATTAAGTTGCCTTACTGTCCATTTGTATGTTGTTGTTGCTAGAGCTGCCAAGGTATCGACTGATGTGTTCTCAGATCATGGAATTTGTTAACGTGGAACTTTAAACTACGAGTTAAGTCTTTTACAACTTTTACATATGCCTCTATTTTATCATTCTTAGTATCGTACCCCCCCCCCCCCATTTACTTGATTGACAATGAGTTGGGAGTCACAATAGCACTCGATTTGTTTGGTTCTGATTTCCTTTGAAAGTCTAATTGCGGCAATTAATGCTTCGTATTCATCTTCATTATTGGATGCAGAGAATGCAAGTCATAATAATTGTTCTAATACTTGTCCGTCTAGTGTTTCAGGATGAATTCCGTCACTAGATCCATGTTGCAACATTGAGCCATCGACGTGGAGCTTCCAGAAGAGATGATGATCCGAGTCATCCACTTCTAGTTTCTGGGCTAGCTCGACCAAAATATCAACTAACACTTGCGAATTGGCACTGGTTCGACTTTTAAATTCTATGTTGTATTAGGAAAGTTCGATTATCCACTTGGTCATACGACCAGATTAGTTTGGTTTGTCTCAGTATTTGTCGTACTGGATGGTTGGTCAAGACAATGATTGTGTGTGATTGGAAGTAAGGGCACATTTTCCTTGTCGAGGTGATCACTAGTAAAGCAAATTTTTCCGTGGATGGATACATGGATTATGCTCTGTCAAGAGATTTGCTAGTATGTAAGAACTGATGTTGAATGTCGCCATCTTCTCTTATCAGGACACTGCTTACTGCTGAGACTGAGACTGCTATGTACAAGTATAACGGTTCAGCTGCTATTGGCTTGGCCAAAATCGGTGTTGAAGATAAATATTATCTCAGCTTGTCGAAAGCTTTCTCGCATTCTTCATCCCATTAAAAGATTTTGTTTCCACATAATTTCTGATAAAATGTGATGCATTTATCTGTAGATCATGAGATGAAAACTATGTAATGCAACTATTAGCCTACTAAGGCGTTGAACTTCTCGTTTATTTTTTGGCGAGGGTAAATCCTTCAATACCGAGATCTGCTTGGGATTTGATTCAATTACTCTTTGTGTAACGATATATCCGATGAACACTCCCAAAGTGACCCTGAAACTATATTTTACTGGCTTTAGTTTCATATTATACTCGTTCAAAGTCTTGAAACATTGGGCCCAATGGTTGATATGATCCTCGACTTTCTTTGATTTTACCAGTATATTGTCGATATAAAGTTTCATTGTCTGACAATATCTTTCGAGTATGCTTTGTTTAGGTCAGTAAAATCAACACAAACTTGCCATTTCCCATTCTTTTTAGGGACAACAACTGGGTTTGCTAACTATTTGGGTATATCACTTCTATAATTAACCCTCTGTTAGCTAGTTTCTTTAACTCTTCATTCACTGCTTAGTTCGTTCTCGCCCTAACTTTTGACGCTTCTGCTTAATTGGCATGTATGTTAGATCTACATTTAGCTTGTGACTGATTATTCTCAGATCGATACAAGGCATATATTTCTCGCTCTAAGCGAATGTCTTGACATTTCGCTCAGGAAGTCAGATCAGATATTCTCAGAGTTGCTTATCCAAATTCATGTTGATATTAATAGATTTATACATATCAGAGATGTCAATATTCACAAGCTTAACTGTAGAGGAGTCATGCTTTTTAGGTTCATGAGGTTTGGAAATCGCTTTTCTACCCGTGATCATACATGTCTTGTTAAGAAGCTTCAACTCGGATATAAAGGAGTTTCTGGACATCTTTTGATCTCTGTAGAGGGTAAATATGTCATTTTGGTAGGAATCTTAATACATTTGATGGCAACTCGACGTAATGGCTTTCATAAAGTGAATCCATGGTGTGCCAAGAATAGTATTGTAAACGTGTGGTTTATCAACCACTAAAAAGTTGACATATCTCGTCATTTCTGCAATTGTAATTGATAGTTTAACTATCCCTATCACATTTATCAAACTTCCATTAAATGCTGTTAAAGTTATGTTTACCGGATTTAATTTGACATATGGAAGTGCCATCTTGTCCAATGTCTATTTCTGTGTCACTAAGAATACATGATGCATTGCACTCGACCACTTGAAGTCTAACCACTAGAGGATCATTTTGCGGGAAGACTAGACCACTCAAGTCTTCTTTGATGAAGACGACTTCAGATTTTCTTGGATGATGAGGTTGATATACGAGATCAAGTTTGTTGTTGATCGCAAACAACATCTTTCGCTCTTTTTTTTAATTGATCAGATCGTGTCATCGCACGATTGTAGCCCGCCCATAATAACGTGTACATTCGTTTCGGGAGTCCTCTAATTCAGAGAGGATGATGTTGTTGTGCGCTCGTTTTGAATTCACCTCTTCGGGCTTCTTTTTCTTTTCCAAGTTATGAATTTCATCTTATAATGGCTCTTGGTATTCATTATTAGGTTCCTTAGATTTATAAACCTTCGGGTGTCTTTAGGCTCCAAAAAATATTTTTGTTCTTATTCATACTCAGCATGTCTAGATGCGCGACATAAGGCATCTAAGATTGTAATCAGTCAGGTGAGGAAAACATCTCTTTGCAGTTGCTCGTCATAAACTCCTTTGATTCGTATGACTTCAATGGCGATGTTGTCACTAAATTTGGCTCTGATCATGATTTCCCGAAAATGACCGAGGTACGATTTCAAGGTCTCGTCATTCCCTTACCTTAGCGAGCGCTACTCGGCTGCCAAAGTATCTTGGTTGGTGAAGATGGTGTATTGCTTCATGAATAGCTCAGGTAGCTGATAGTTCTTGGTCACGACTATAATTTGCACATCCTATCATGACATTGAAGGCGCTCATGATAGCTCAGGTAGATGTTCTGTTGTACGAAAAGCATTTGAGCCTTGGTCCGCAATTTACCGAGATCCTTCTTAAATTTCCAAGAACGGGGAGTTTTTTGCGTGAGCTAGAATTCTCCCAATTTATGGGGCCGCACTCTACGCTTGGTGAAATTCAAAGCGCATGTCGCTTATCATCCCATAAACGTATGCGGCATCTATCATTGCTAGAAATTGTTGGGACATATGACGTAGTTCAGGTCCTTGCACGTTTTTCACTCCAGAATTTGTAAAGTCATTTTTGAATATGTAAAGCATTATATTTTAGGGAAACATGGCTTATAAGTCATTTTGTGTGTGTGAATAAAGAATATAGGGATCATAATTTAGAAACCATCAAACTAACCATTTTTACTATTTGAGTTTGACTAAATGTCCAATTTGCCTCAACTAATATATGTATTTTTTTAATTAAAATTTGTGTAAATATATTAAATTACCTAGGTGGAAGAAAAAAGATATGATGAAGCTTGCTTTGTAAGTTTGAGTATGCGTTATATTATTCCATGTCAAATCAATAACAAAACCATGTTCTCTAATATTATCACACATCTATGTATATAATAAACATAGAACTCATCGATAATCAAATATCATACAACAAAAAAGCCATATAGATAATCTAAAATGTCAAACAACCAATCCAACAAATCATCAAGTTATGAAAGCGACGATAATTATTATTCCCATGAGTATACATATCAATATACTAATGTTATGTTGTATAGTTAGTCTACATTCGCAACACGTCTACATTTATAGTTATATTTCATATATGCAGAATAATTCATAAACATAGTCGTCTAATGAATACATGTATGGTTTACATTATTCAGGAAGGAGACCTTGGCAAAGCCAAGCTAGTGTTGGGGTGTGGGTTAGTATAGTAAATGATGGTTGGTATTTTTATGCAATTGGTATTACATAAGATAAGTACATTCACTTGTTTAATGGACTAACATATTTAGTGTTGTTAGATGCTGTCAACAGCAAACTAGGAATAAAATCAGAACCCCTACAAATTAGAATGTCACACTAGTTTCCAGAATGGTACGAATTCGAGGATAGTGAAGGTGGAGGACCATATTTCATTATCTGTATATAGAATACATTCATATGAATGTAATGAACTTGTTTGCAGTACGGTATGTTGTAAGTCTCATGGATGCCAATTTTATGATCCCTAGTGTGAAAATTATATTTGACGCCAACACAGATGAGTAATCCTCTTTTGCAGTCACTAGATGGTTGATCTACAATTCAATGTCCAAATATAGGTCGGAGAATAATTCTACATACAACTTGGAGAAAGTAGATAATCTTGTGAGCAATATCAACAAATAGGGTTTCCTTGTTCCCATGCAATTTTCCAACATCCCAACTCGATTTGCACATACCATCTCTAGTACCTGTCCAAAACCTAAAAGGTGCACGTGGTTCATCATATGGTGGGAAGATATATCATATTCTTTATAATAGTGGGAATATAGTAATATCTGAAAATCATCAACACGAGTTCACCCCTCCACTCTCTAAATGTAAGACGTGGACGAGGAAGACCAAAGGAAAAGATAACCACACCAATTTTATATATACAGTCTTTTCATTGTAACTATACTATAAGAAAAAATGTGTTCTTAACTTTCCTTTTCTTTTGGATATAATTGTAACTTGTTTTTTGAATTTCTTTTTCTTCTATCATCTCTTTTCATAGTAACTTTTCATTTATAAATTTTATCCCTTGTTATTTAGTTACTTTAGTTTTAAAAGTTACAATTTTTAATTTGTTGGAAGTTGTATTTCAAAATATATATAATTTTTTCTATATTTGTCTTTGTTCATGGTAACTTTACATATAAGACTAAATGACTTCTATTATTGTTCATATTCATTGTAACTTCCCTTTTTTGGATCTAATCGTAACTTCTTTTTTGTATATTTTCTCTTCTATTGTGTCTTTCCATTCATTTATAAGATTTTATCTTTTTTATTTAGTTATTTTACATTTAAAAATTGCAACTTCTAATTTGTTAGAAATTATAATAGAAAATACATCATTTTCTCTTTAGTTGTGTTATTTTATTGTAATTTTACATATTAAAAAAGTTTCTTCTAATATTGCGTATTTTCATAGTAACTTTTCATTTTTTTGGGTTTAATTGATACTTCTCTTTTATACATTTTTTTTTATAGTTGTTCAATAACTTTATTACTATTTTAACCATTTAGTATCATGATTATGATTATTAGAATTTTTTCTCATATAAGAATTACTCTATTTATTAACTATTATTTACTAACAGTGCCATTAACTGAATATAAAATATTAGTGTTACTATTTTTTGTAACTAGTTTTAAAGATTCTAGAATTGTGTATTTAATAGATATCGTTATTTTTTTGTAACCCATCATTTTAAATATTAACCAATACAAAATCAAGATTTTTAACTTATCTTGTATGTTTTCATAGTAATTTCTCATTTATAAATTTTTAATTTTATTATTTAGTTGTTTTAATTTTAAAAGTTACAATTACTCATACGTTGGAAATCAAATTTCAAAAAATATCATTTTTCATTATTTCACATATATGAAATAAATGTCTTCAGTTATTATGCTTTTTCATTGTAACACCATTTTTTTAATCTAATTATAACCTCTCTTTTGTATATTTTTTATTTTATTATATCTTTCCATAGTAATTTCTCAGTTATTAATTTTACCTTTTGTTATTTAGTTAGTTTTAAAAGTTAGAACTTCTAATTTGTTGGAAGTTACATTTGAAAATAAATATCATTTTTCTATAGTAGTGTTTTTCATTGTAACTTTAAATATATAAAAATATATTCTATTTATGTGACTTTTAATTGTAATTTCTCTTTTCTTTTAATTTAATTGATATTCTTTCTTTTTGTCAACGGTAATATTATAAAGTGCAAAACTGCACAACCATGGTTCGTTACAATCAACTATAGCCTGTTTTTCTTACAAACATGGCGAGAGCGTCAGCTCTATAGTTGAGATCACGTGGAATTGTCGTAAGCAAGAAAAACGAGAACAGATTACTTAACCGTGTGAAGTCTTCCTGGTAGGGGAGAAAAGTTGGCCAGTCCTCCGGTTTAGCAAGAATCTCCAACACCGCCTCACAATCCGTCGACATCTCTACCTCCAAAGCTTGAATAGCTACCAGTGATTACATGGCCCAAAGAACAGCTTCGACCTCTGCATGCAGCGCTGATAAGCTACGATTAACACATCGAGCACCCGAACAACTACCCTACACCGAATCTGGAAAGCTGAACCACCCTAACCCCATTAAGTGGTCTGTCATCTTCCATGAAGCGTCCACAAAGCATCTGAAACCCGTGAACCCTAAATAGGTTGTAGAAGGAAAAATCCATGAAGATTTATGTGTCGTGATATAGCCCAATGGGCGAGTCTGTTCGACTAATGGTCATGATCGAATCTCTGACCATTCCATATATTCCGCCATTGACCTAGAGATGATGCTACGAGTGTCGGTGACTATATTCGAGAAACAAAAATCATTTCTATCCTTCCAAATATTCCAAATCATGCAAGGAAAATATTGGTGACCACCATCGTCTGGTAATCACCAAAATAAATAGTCCAAGTTAAACCAGACAGAGTCCCCTGGAAAAATATGTATCGCATATGAGATGTCCGATAAGACCCACGTCTGAATTGGCAAAAGGCATTGGAAAAGAACATGATTCATAGTCTTATTTTCTGCTCCACACTTCAAACACTCCAGATTACATTTAATCCCCCGTTGGTTGAGATTCTGATTTACTGCAATATTTCCTGACAAAATTTGCCATAAAAAATGTTTTATTTTGTTTGCAGCTCTAATTTTCCACACCTTTTCATATAATGCCTGGAAGTTTGGCCCTTGAAAACCGACCTCAAGATTCAAAAAAGTTGTCTCGGTGAGATACCCTGACTTAACAGTATACCATCCTGTCTTAGTAAAATGTCATCCCCAATAATCAGGATGTTGACGTCGTGGTATAGGGATGCCTAGTATGTATTGGACATCAATATGATCAAAATATTGGCGGACCAATATCTCCTTCCAAGAACCCGAATTGTGATTAATAAATTGATCCACTGTTAGGTCTGGAAACAAAGAGATTGATGTCTTTGTTGCCGGTCGGGGTACGCTATCCATAATCCATGGGTCTATTCATACCCTTATCTTCGTCCCATCCCCTATTCTCCTAAGTGCACCTTTCGAAACCAATGATCTTGCCGACAATATACTACACCAACCATAAGACGAGTTAGCCTTCGACTTTGCCATCAACGGACAAGTGTCCTTGAAATAAAGACCTCTCAGGACACGAGCCAGCAATGACTCTGGGGAATCTAGGAGGCGCCAAAATTGTTTCGCTAATAAAGCGGAGTTAAAGTCCTCCAAAACCCGAAAACCTAGTCCGCCTTCGGACTTAGGTTTACAAATATTCTGCCATTTCTGCCAATGAATACCCTTCGTAATACGTGAATTAGACCACCAAAAATTTGCAATAACATAATTTAACTGGTAGTGATGGTTTAGTCGAAAAGCAAGATCAAGAAAACTATGGTAGTGTCAACTAGTGCTCTCTTGTGATCATGGGTTTGGTTATCAAACTGTTTGTGTAATCACAGGTCTAACTTTTGGTCTTTGTAATGACATGAACGTTAACCTTTTGATATATGTAATGACATGAATGTTTAGGTTTTGGTCTATGTAAAGACATGAATGTTGAGCTTTTAGTCTTTGTAATGACAACAGTTTGAGCTTTTGATCTTTTAGTCTATGTAATGACAACATGTCCACAACAAGAAAATTGCAGGTTTAAGTCTTTTCTGCAAAACAAGACAACAAGACAGGTACAGAAACGGATACATGATTATACATGATTCAAAGAGCAAATAAGATAGATCAAAACCGATTAAATATTAATCTAAAGCAGTAGTATGAATTAAACAAGAATACAAAAAGGAACATTTTCTGCAAATGAGATGAACAAAAAAATAAAAAGAATAGATGATCTGATAACAATTAGATTAATAGCCGATATGTTCCCATTACATAACAACAATGAAATACATGCAACTGACTTGTCAACCAATTTAATATAGTTATAAGTATCATAATACACAAGATTATTCCAAAATAAAATAAAACTAACAAAAGCTTATTTTGTAACACACTCCTCTAATAAAATGCCATCTTGCATGGTAAAGACTCAGGTTGTGACCGGAAAACCACATGTTGTGTAGAACTCATGTTGTGGTGCATAGCATTGTGGTTGGCAACTCCACAAACACCACAATACATGATCCTCTTCAAGGCTCTTGATTGTCTTCTCGGTTGAGATTCATTAGGCCCTCATTTCCTTTTATCTTTAGTGTTTCTATTCTTTATTTTACCATGCATTATATGTGGAGGAGGTTTGTGGACATTTGGTACACTTGTAGAAGACCAGAAATGAGGACTTCTCCACATTGAAGTCTGGAATCATTGACAAACATATGCTTCTAATACCAGTTTCTTATGTAGACTCATACCATATGCATGTACACACTGAATACCAGAGATATTATATGCTCTACAATTGCAAGCCATTCAATCCATGCTTAATTGATGACTATTACATATACTTCCCGCTACATACATTCCATTTGTACTTGGATCCACAACTATTTTATGCTCTCTAGCTAAGTAGTAAGGAACATATGGTGTACATAATCTAGTATGTATGTTTGATGCAACATAATGGGTGTCTATAAGTACCATAGCAAGTTTTGATTGTTTCCAGCATAGGTACAAGTAGATTTTCCCTTGCTTTTACAATAGATGCATTGGAGGACTCAGTCGAGTTGTTCTCGACATCTTCATAGAAGTTTCTGAGGCGGTAAAAGGCTTTGCACCAGCTTCTTGGGTTCTCGTTAAAATAGATTCATAACCCTTGCTGTCATAGTTTGAATTGCGCTTCATGTTAGCTTCAAACTCAACCTCATTATAATTCCACGCTATGTTCCATACCAGTGGCTTTATCCAAGGTTTATTCTTCTGTTTCTTCTTAAATTACCATAAATATGGCGTACACATATCAAGTCTTCAATCCTAGGAAACTCCAAATGGACAGCTTTAGTGAGTCCCTAAAGAACATTATAAACAATACAAAAACATATTTCCATTAGCTGTTCACAAACCAAACAAAGACTACAAAACACTAAGCACTTTAACTCGTATTACAATACTAAAAATGGACCACATATTATTGAAAACACTAACCACTGACAAGAATAATAAATTTTATAAGAGACCAAATATAATTTAAATCACCAACCACCGACAACATTGAGTGAATTTAGTTCTAAATAATAAACGATATAAGGGACCACATACCTTTTGTCGATCTGATATAATAAGAAGACCATCACCATCCACTAAATCCAAATCAGGTCTCAATTTCCTCATAAACTATGCCCAAATAGTATAGTTCTCCACTTTCACACAAGCTCATGCTATAAGATAATTCCTATTATCTTTATCACTACCTAGGGCAACCAATAACTCTTCTTTCATCTTTGACTTCAAGAAGCATCCATCAAGACATATTATCGGTGTACACATAGAATCTCTTGAACACATCAAGATTGGTGACCTTCACAATCTCCATAGTAGATAACATATTGGATGCTACAATCTATGTACCATAATCTCTTAGCCTAGAAAATTTTTCACCGTATTCCCGATGTAACCACTTCAAATCCCTATTTTGAGCAGCTTACCATTGAGGCTGTGAAGGGTGAATCTTCCATTTCTCCTTTATAATATCTTGCATCTTCTGAGGCATGAAATACTTTGGTTCATGCCTAATTTTTTTTCCAAAAAAGGCTACCAATTATAGGAACCTTAAAAATTTTACACTCACCATTCGGACTGCATAAGTGAACATTATCTGAGATTTGGTTTTCCAAATCTCTGGTTGGATGTTGAGAGTTATGTTTATGATTTAGGTTTATTATGGTTAACAATGGATTAGTCAGCTTAATCATATGTTTGGTAAATAGTAAACCATTCAATCCTGACTAATCCAACACGTTTGTGGAATTAGATTTTCAAACATTTACTTTAGGTACAATCGCATTTAAAAATTTTGATTACGGTGCAATTAGATCATGATACCAGTATGTGGTGTAATTGATGTTATTTGAAACTTCTATGGTGGAAATAGACTGTTTCTAATTTTAAAAATTACCTAGAGATTTTCAGTGAGTTTTATGCGGGGATTTCTAATGAGTTTTCTTGAAGATTTTCATAGATTTGAATATTTGTATATTTTTAGTTTATTCTGTGTATTTTTATGTATTCTTCTTTTCATAGATTCTGTTATACAAAACATATAAAAAAAAAAATATATATATATATATATATATATATTATAAATTTTATTTAACAAAAATCATAAATTATACTAATAATGTACTCAAAAATAAAAGTACGTTAGTTTAATTACTAAAGTATTTTATCAAAAAAATATTATTGTTATTAATATTATTACTATTTTGTGATTCATTATTTTTGGATTTTATATCTTAAAGAAAAAAAAATTTTTAATAATAGTGAATGCGAATACCTACTCAAAATACAATACTTTTTAAAATTCTATTTTGTAAAAGAATATATAGAATCAACAAATCAATAACACAATATGTTAATTTAATGACAATGTAAGACTATTCAAAAAATTTTATATAACAGAATTTTTTTAAAGAATTTATAAAATCATGAATTTAATAACTTTAGAGTTATATTAAATTGTTTGGGTTTCGCCCTGAGGAGATGTATGGCTCTCGACCTAGAACCTCTTAGTGCTCACAAAAAAAAAACACTCAACCTATAAATTCTATTTTTTGTAATTATCGCTTTATATGATGAATTTTATATTGATATAGTATAATAATTAGCATATTACATTAATTTGCTCATATTAATTGAGTTTAAGACCAAACAAAGTTGATAGAAAAGTGAGACAAAATGGCAATTAGAAGCATTAAGAGAACGAAAAAGGAATGGTATAAATGAGAATAAACCTTCATGATTCCTACAAACAAACGTATTGGTAGAAGGACTAACCTTTCTAATTGAGCCAAAATGTCACTGAAAGCTTTAACATATTTCGAAAAGGGGCTGATGTACGTAAGAATAAACCCTCATTATTGCTACCAAGTTATATAAATTAATTAACATATATTCACTTGGCTGAGGGATAAACCTTCATCTTTAACCTATCAAGAACTTGCAAAATAGGCAGCACAATATTTCTGGTCCAAAATTCTTGACGGAAGATTTTTCGTAAGAAATTCCATCACATTTTTTTTTCTGTAGTGAATTTTAGTTCACGTACTTGCTCTGCTTAAATTGAGCATCCCATGTATAAAGTTTGTAATAAAAATACATTGAAATTTTGTAACTCCAATTTTTTTTAAAAAAATACGAAAAAACTCTACCAAACATATTTCACAAAGAATAATTGATAATTACGTGATCACAGAGAATATATTAAGATTAGACTATGATGAATATATAGTTTCAATTTTTGTCGCATAGTTTTTTTTTTTCATTTCTAAATATTGCATGGTACGAGTTGAAGCATCACACGTCAACTCCCAAAACAGATTAGTTGTTTAGATGCTTTTTGTTCCATTTTATTGAATTTTCCTGGCTCTTAATATTAATGCAATCTTGCAAACTAAATACATCATGATTATGTTTTTTTGTTAGAAAAACTAAACAAATACTATAAGTTACCACACTCATCACGCCTCTAATCTATGTATTCTTTTAATCGGGACCTTACATTGGCGTCAAAGTAGAGAATTAAAACAAGTCAAATAATTAAACTAACGAAATGAAAGTCAAAACTAAGAGACATGATTAAAGCACGTACGATGGAAAGAGAATGAAATTGGTATATCCAAAAGAATATACCTGCCCACTTAAAAGAACATAGAAAATATTATAAACCAATGAAAAATAAAAACTTGGACATTCCAATGGTTTTTACAGAAGAACTATCTACCGTTGAATCGTTCAATGGACTAATAATAATGTGTAAAATTTCTTAGCATTTGTTCAAGATCTTGCTTTTACGGCTAAAAGTCTACCCGAAGTGGGATGTACTCTCGAATCTCATGCGTTCATTTTTGTTGGATGATACTGTCTCAACTCTGCACTAATTTATTTCATCACTAGTTGTAATATTTGTGTGTGTAAAAAGTTTACGAAGTAAAAAAATGTTATATATAAACAATATGAAATGTGAGTGGCATGCGCAAAAGGTTTACGAAATAAAAAGGTGAGTGGGATGCGTATTATACTTTTCTTTTCTCGGACTAATTTTATGCAGTTATTTGTAATTGTTATTCAAAAATTGTTTGTAATTTGCTCCATTTGAAGAAATTTTAGTTATACTAGAAGATTTCAGGATTCTAGAGAACCATGTATGCCCGTGTAATATTGTTTAAAATTTAGAGAGTTTGGGTTACAAATTAAATATTTTCAATCTAATTGTCGATAAATTAGTCCCAAACAAAAATTGTCGATAAATAAATAAATAAAGTTTTAGATTTTAAACCCATTAATTAGTCGCTAAGAAATATTTGGTTCAATTAACTTGCACATTATCTAGTTTTGTACCAAATAGTGACTTCGAATCTTATCTAGCTCTGTTTGGAGTATTTAGGTTATAGATTGTGTTTTGTCAATCTAATTACTGAAAAAGAACAGACGATGAATTAATACTCTTCACTTTCACCATTTAATACATCTTTAAGTTAAGAGTAATTGAAATAAAAGCAGGGAAAACCCAGATCCAAGAGAGGTCAATTCTAATTTTTGAAAACTAATTCCAAGTCTTACATCTTCCACACCCTAGGGTGAAGTACAACATGGACCATAAGTCCAAAATGTTATTTTTCAGTGTATAATATATGTACTTAATATATTAAGACAAGTGGTGTAAGTGTATACAAGCGAAATAATTTTACGTATCATGAATGTTCATAAACGTAATATGGAGGCCTCTATTTCGGTTGCGCAAGTCAATATCTGCCAACTAAATGATGAAATCGAAGAAAGAAAGTGAATATATGCTCCAAACAGCTCACTGCAAAAAAAACTAAAGAACGAAGGAAAACAAAAGAGAAATAGTCTGAAACTCGTTGCATTGTTAGGTATCGAATAATGTCTGAGCCATAGTCGATGCTTTGGTAGAATAAGATATGAACAAATGAACCAAGTCGATTCAAATTTATCTACTGTAAAATATATCGAGATCAGAGAGATTTTTCTTTGAATGTGTGAATTCTGTTGTCACATTCTTGTCATATATTGTAAATTCAAGTGCCAAAATAATAGGAGTAGTGAGCTCTTTTGTGATCGATTATGCCGTTTACTTAACTTAAAAAAAAAAATTATTCGAATAACTTTTATTATTTTATAGGGCATATATAATTATCGATGATTCTATTCACTTGGTATTATGTATTTAGCACGATGGAAACAAACTATTTTAAAGTACCTAAAAAATAAGAAAAACAAGCAAGTCGTGTGTTGATACATAGAATGAATTTGTTAAAATTTAAAATATGTTTCATAACAACTTCGTATCTTCATAACCATACATCTGTAATTAATGCCTGGTTATGAATTATAATATAGATTCGTAAGAACCCAATAATGAATAAACATATTAAAAGTATCATTGTAACTAATGATTCCTGGAGAAAAAGGAGAACAAGTGGACAAATAGATTTATATAATTCTTCATGAAATAATTGATCAAATTGGGCCGTCACAGTTCATAATAAATTAAAGTAGTAAAAAACTATTGAGCATAAATATATTTGGTTCATCGTTTGTGGCTACCTAATATTTTCCGTCTATTATTCCTTTTTACAAAAGAAAAAAAAAACATGATATGACATAACAACAACAAAATAGAGAAAGAAATATGATATATAAATAAATAAATCTAGAAGAATCTAATTAATGTGAAGAAAAATAAAATGTGAACAAGTAAGAGGAATATAGTGGCGACTACTTTTTGCCGCGTGACGAGAGAGAGGTCGCGTCCTCGTGCTCTCTTCTCTAGATTCTTCTTGGCCCTCTTTTTCTCCACTTTAGTATTTGCATACATTAAAACATGAAGATTAAGAACATTACTGTGCTTCTTCAATAACAGAAAAAATACTATTACATTTATAGGGTTTAGTTTAAATTTGCTAATTGTCAAGCGAGCCCACTTACATGAGTCTATTGGATCATGTTTCTCACTTTTTCTGTGAAGTGAGTCGACTCCAGCACCTATGTTACTTAGGTATGAAGCCCTCGGACCTTACATTTCTTTTTATTTCTAAGTAAGAAAAGTTTGGACCGAAGTTTAAACCAATTTTTTGAGGATGGACGGGACTCGACCTTAAATATTTCCGTCAAATATGATTTAACAATTTTGCACTTAAGAAAAGTCGACCATTAGCCTAAACCAATATGACTACTTTTTCATAGTGGAAACCATTGGACCACCACCCTTTGTTTCGATACTTACATTAGTCATATACTTTTTTCCAATTTTTAAAAATCTATATCAACCATTACTCCCACCATCTTTTACAAAGATCATTCCAGCAATAAAAAATTGTTACATTAAAAAATGTCATTTTAAATTTTCAATATAAATATTTGCAAACAATTCCATTTTTAATCTCCAATCAAAATTTAATATAAAATCTAACAAATCATTATCCAAATTACTACCAACTGATTTTTAGTATTTTTTTTTTCATTTGTGCGAAAAAAATCTTTGAAAAATTCTTTTAGTAACAGGGAAAGTATTTAAATACTACAAATTCTCAATAAACTAATTACGGATAATCTACTAGAAATAAATATACACTATAAAAGATAATAAAAAATCCTGACAATAAATAAAAATCCTGAATAATATATGGATAATCTACAAGATATAAATATACACTACAAAAGATAATAATAAAAAAATTCTGACAATAAAATAAAAATCGTAAATGTCGAGTTTTTCGTAGTCTTGTGATTACGGTAATCCATCTAATGATTTTGACATCAGGGATTCGAACCCTTATCACTAGAGTTGATAATTTACAAGGAGATTTTAGAATATTAATCGAGACTTGTTGTTTGTTGACACATAAAAATATATAGTAAATAATCAACGAATTCATGATAAACATAAATCCATTGAAAATTTCTACAATTTCAATGGAAGAATTATTCGATCTAGAATTTCCTATAGTACTTATTTCCTTCATCTTATCAAATTTGAGAAAAATTATTGTATTGATCGTTTTTTCACAATTTGTTATTGTATACCTAAATTGTTTAATGCTTATGAAATCAAAATTGTTGAGTTATAGCCAAGATCGAAGTTGAGCTTCTTCAAGTGTCAGCTTGAAGTCTCTGCAGCCAGAAGAGAGTCTCAACTATAGAATACTCATCCTGAGACAGAGAGTCTCAACTGTTTCGGTTTTGAAGCAAGATTTTAGGTTTAATGTTGGGTTTAATTTTAAACCGGTAAACAACATCAAACTGGATCTATCTCTTCAACAAGTTTTCAGTCAAGTTCTTCTTTCCATTTGTTGTGCAGAAGAGTAAAGCTTTTTAAGTTTGTTATAACAGATTGAGAGTATAAGATCCAACTGAGAGTTAGTTTTGGGTGTAGATCTTTCTTCTTTGTTTGTATTCTATATGGTAGTTCTTTTGAGCGATAGAGAGAGTAAGATTCAGAGATAAAGAGAAAGTTGTTGTGAGAGTATATCGTGTAGCTCAACAAAGTGGAGAATCATATCTAGCCAAAGATAGTTCAACATATTTAACTGGTCTCGTTGTATCTGAGGTAAGTATTTGAATAAGAGATATTGATACCAACAATGCATTTTAGATACACGTTCTTTTAACATGACTCCAAACAAGCATCTCTTTATGGATTTGACAGAACAAGTTGAAGGCAAAGTTATAATGGCAAACGAGACCCACTGTGAGGTCAAATGTACTGGGTCAATTAGATTTACTAATCCTGACAATACAAGTTTTGTTTTGCACAATGTTAGATACATGCCTGACATCTCGAGAAATCTTATTTCTCTCGGGATCTTTAGAAGCAAAACGATGTGACTTCAAAGGTTCTAATGGTATCATCAAGATCATAAAAGGTGTGCTATATTGATGAATGGAATCAGAAGATAGTCTCTTTGTTTAGTCAAAGTTTTCATTTTCTTCATTGCTATTTTAGTTGACATATTTTCAAATTTATAACGTGTCGAGTATTTGATATTAGTGGTTTCCTTTCTTTTTAAAATCGTATAACTTCAGAAAAAAAAAACATCTTAAACGTATCTGAAATTCTGTAAAATATTTTTAAATTTGTTTGCTTTTGCTATATGTTCAGTAATGTGTTCGTAAATTTGTTTGCTTTTGCTACATTGTAAATCATTATTAGTTCCCTATATTCAGTAAAGTGTTGGGAATTACATGAGTTTACTTTTGAATTGATAATACTTCACTCATATACTAAATTTTTTAAATAGAGTAAGGTAAAATTCAAATTTATTATTTGGTGTCTTAAATCATGGATAAACTAACTAGATCATTGTTTTTTGACGAGATACAGGAATGTTAGACAACTAAACTTCTTTTTTACAATATAAATATTTTATAACATAAATAAAAGATAGTTTCTAAATGACATGTATTAATAAAACATGCAAGTGGCATTTAGCATAGTGCCAGGTGGTAAGTCCACAAGAGACATGCACACTTGCACATCTTGGGATCGAGTCTCCCCGCTTGCATTTACAAGAACTTGGCTAATGAGCCGGCCATTTGTGACCCAATGTTGAAAAAAAAATGGCATGTATTAATAAAAACCAAAAATAATTTCTTTTTATTAAAATATAATATTTTTTCTGTTGGATTTGTTAAACATTTTTCTCAAAATTTTTAGTTTAGATTTCTAACTAGTTTTTTTCTATAAATATATAAACTAAGCTATTTTGTGATATAATTCAAAAAAAAAATCAGTTTAAAATTTGAAAAACTACTTTTAGTATAGACAGCTGAAACTATTTTCAAACTATTCTCGCAACAAATAATCTACATTTGGAAATATTATTTACAAAATATATATATATATATATATATATATATATATATATGAATGTTCTGAAGTAAATGTCGTTTTTTCCTCGTAGGTACGTTTCTACCTATACGTACCCTAAATTTAATTTGTCACAATGCCATCTATTTGATAAATAAATAAAAAACCACGAAATGCATACAGTACATTTATTAAATAGTTAGAGATCGATGTTACCTAAATTGTCGAAATTCAGATCGATGGATAATGATGGTCATTAGATAAAACTAACTGAATAGAAATTCTAATAAAAGATTAAAACAAGTAGTAATAAATTACTTAAAAATCAAACGGACAAAGATAGGATTGATCATACTTAAAGTGAATATTACTTTAACAAAATAGAATTATAGAATAGATAAGAAGAATCTTACAAATCCAGATGGAGCTCTTATAATGGCTCAATTTATACGCCACTTAAAATTATATATTTTGTTAATTGTACAGACTGAGACAAACAAATCATACCAGACAAAATTTTATGTAGGAAGATACGTTTTCTTGGTATATAAATATCTTCGTATTTTCTAAATGATAAATCAGATATTTCATCATTTCTGATAATTTAAGTTTGGACCGATGTTTACACTTACTTTAAAACTTTTGCATCTGCAAAATAATGTATTAGATCGCAACTGCTTTGCTCTGTTTGTGGGATAAAAATAGGTAAAATACGTTATTCCATTGTAGGCCACTAAACCATTTACCTGTTAAAGTAACTATTATTCCAAACTTAATAAATTTCTTTTTACTTGTAATCATTTATCACATTCATTATATTCCTCTAAACTGTACCATCTTTCTGTTTATTTTTATTCCATTCTTTCACGCACATATATATAATTAATTAATCCTGAATCTGAGTTTCATTGTTTCATTGAAATTAATCGAGTATATCAAATTTACTCGCCGTTATATATAAAAGCATAAATCATATATTTAAATAGACCCTTCATAGAGTAAGGAAGACAAAAAAATGGACGTAATTGGCTAATAAAGAAAGTTTAAGACATGTGCAAATGATTTTTAGTCTATCGGTGAATAATAAATTTATTAAAAATAGGTGTATTTATGCAATTAGAAATCAAATTATGTTATGTGAGAATTTAGTTATTAGATCGGTTAATTATAATTTATTATTAATAAATAAATAAAGGTTTAGAACCTAATTAATTCCTAACGCGTATTTGAAATAGAACAAATTAAATACGAAGAAATTGCGACTAAAGTAGGTAAAAAAGACCTCATCCTCTTCGGAAAGAAACATTTATGTTGCGTCACAAAATTCACTCATTTCTTTCTTTCTTTGCCTTTTTCTTTGTATTGGTAATCTTAAACTCACAAAGTTGAATAACAAAGAATATGACCAAAAATAATTGAAAACCTATAAATTAATCATTTTCAACTAAATATCTAATTTGCATCAACTAATTTGTGTATTTTATTAAAAAAAGATTTATGTAAATATATTGAATTATATAGCTGATGGATAAAAGCTATGATCAAGATTGCTTTGTAAGTTTTGAGTATGTGTTAATACTATTCTATATAAAATCAATAACATAACCAAGTATTCTAATATTATCAAATACTCTTATATATTGTAAACAAATAACAAAATGTTAACCAAATATTATACGACAAAATAAAAGTCATAAAGATAATCTAAAATGTCAGAAGACCAATCCAACAACTCATCAAATTAGGAGAGCGACGATCCATCAGCGATTATTATTCCCACACATATACATATCAATATAGTAATGTTATGTTGTATAGTTAGTCTACATTTATAGTTGTACTTCATACTTGCAGACTATTTCGTAATAGACTAACATATCTAGTGTTATTAGATGTCTTCAAAAGAAAACTAGGAATAAAATCAGAACCCCTACAAATTAGTCTGCCACACAAGTTCCAAAGAGATTTGAATTCGAGAATGACTAAAGTGGGGGACCAGATTTCATTATATGTATGATGGAATACATTTGTATGAATGTATTGAACTGGTTTGCAGTGCAGTATGTCGTAAGTCTCATGGATGACAATCTTCTGACCGCTATGTGAAAACTATTATTGACGCCAACACCGATGAGTCAACCTCTTATGCAGTCACCAGTATGGGTGATGTATAATTCAATGTCCAAACACCGGTTGGAAAATACTTCTATGTAAAGTTTGGGGACAGTATATATTTTTGTGAGCAGTATCAACAATTAGGGATTCCTTGTTCCCATGCAATTGCTGCAACATCCCTACTCAACTTGCACATACCATCTCTAGTACATGTAGAACACCTAGTAGGTGAATGGGGTTCATCATATCGTGGCAAGATATGTCATATTTTTTTATGTTGGTGGGAATAGTAATACTTGAAAATCATCAAGACGAGTCCACCCCTCCATCCTTGCAATGTAAGACGTGGACGAGGGAGGCCAAAGGACAAGACAACCACACCTAGAGTGGCACCCAATAGTAAGTGCTTTAAAAATATAATAGTACAACTCATATGATTATAATAGACATGCTACATATGTAGCATATCTACAACTATCACTATATTTGTGTACATATATATCAAGATGTAGCAAATACTGATTATGATGATATGTTCTTTAGTATCAACCTGCTGGAAATACTAGTAATAGACGATGCAGACGTTGTTATGGACTCGGACATAACAAATCTTCTTGCAAAAAGATACTATAGTGATGAACTCGACTACCATTAGGGGCTTGAAGATAATACTTTTGGAATGAGAAAAATAATGAAACCAAATGTTGGTATATAGTTCCACTAAGATATACTCATGATCGTACTTGAACTAGTTATTTATGTAATGCCCAAGTTGGATCAAACTAGTGTAAACAACTTTATTATATAATTATTACAATTCCTTGTATATTCTCAGCAATAATAATCACTAAACTAGTAATAACTCAGTGTGGGAAATCCTAGTTTGTGAATCAAAAAAATGTAGAGGAAAAGAGAGAGACAATATCTTTGCTAATTTTATAAACGGTGCAGATTTATCACATATAGAAATACTATACATTAATCTAAATCGTAAGTAATCAAAATTTTAAATCGGAAACTTTTGATTTCAATTTTCTTGGTGATATCGACTGATTCTAAAAAATTACCTAGATATTACAATATTGAGACAAATTGACATATAATCTACAAAGATTATGTCTACATTGATGGAAGATGGTTACACGTTCGCCGAAATAGTGAAATAACGCTGAAAAATGACCAAAATTTATGGTTCTATAATATAGTTTTATAATAAAGTGATAAACATCTTCACTAACTTAAAACTAAGCAACTATCCAGACAAATGATTAAATGAGTGTAGACAGTTTTGATATTGAAGTACTACACAAAATCCTTATTTTGTGAAAGATCACAAATCTACTAATTCAAAATTAAGAGACTATCTACAGAAAGGATCAAACTAGTGTATAAAACTTCAATATAGAAATAATACAATTTTCTTTATATTCTTAGTAATAGTAATCACTAAAGTAGTAATCAAATTTGCAATCATCTTCTCAACAACGACCCAGTGTGGGAAATCCTACATTGTGAATAAAACGAATGTAGTGATATAAAAGCATATGATATCTTTAATATTTTTATAAATGGTGCAGATTCATCACAAATAGAAAAACTATATAGTAATCTAATACATACGTAATCAAAATTTTGAATCGGAAACTTTTTATATCAGTGTTCTTAGTAATATCGATTGATCCTCAACAAACTACCCAGATATTAACAATATTGGAAGAAAATCGCACACATTCTATACAAATTATGTGTTTGCCAGAATAGTCAAATAACGTCGATAAAATGATTATGTATTCGCCGGAATAGTCAAATAACGCTGGAAAATGACCACAATTTATAGTACTATAATACAGTCTTAAATAACAGGAAGAACATAAATTAGACAAATTATTAAATGAGTATAGAAGTATTATATAGAAGTACTACACAAAATTCCTATTTGTTAAAGACCACAAGTCTACTAATTCAAAATTAAGAAACTATATACATGAAGGAGCAAACTAGTGTAGACAACTTCAATATAGTATTAATATAATTTCCTCTATATTCTCAGGAATAATGGTGTTTTATATTTCATCATATACTCGTTTTAAGTATTTTTTGGTAACTGTTAAAAATATGAAGAAAAAAATCTATGTTTATTTAAAAAATAAATAAATTTGATTAGTGTTTTAGAAGATATAAGATTGCATGAAAACTCTATTTGAATCCGTTTAGGAAACGTTTTGGAGTCGCAAACTCTCAGAAACCCGATAGAAACTTAATAGAAATACAGTTCCTAAAATTCTTGATTTGGAAACATGATTTTTTTTTTGGAAACACTTGTTTCCAGGTTGGAAAATTGATTCTTTTTTATATTGGATTTCCCAAAAATGATAAAAACTTGATTATTTTCAGTAAACATAATAAAAGTTATTTAGAAAATCATAAGATAAGTTTTATATTTTTAAAAAATTATATAGTTGACTAAAAAAAGATATTCTTCTTTACCAATTACTTTAGTAATGGGTAAGGATGAACCAGAGTTGGTGAAATTTTTGAGTTGATGAAAATGAGACCAAAAATGAAATTGATGAAAATTAGAGAAACAATAAGATTCTAAATCTTTGATATATGAGTTAGATTTTTTTTGTTAAACTAACTACTAATGGATTTTTATTTGTTTAAAATTATATTATATTATTTGAACTTTAGTATTTTATATAAAATATCTATTATAGTCATATATATAACATGCGTTTCCAAAACGCATACATTTTCTAACAGAATTTAAAAATTTGTTTTCGCTTTTCCATATGTTTGATTTCTATGTATTCGTTTCCATTTCCATGCAATATAAATAAAATAGAGGAGAAGTGAAGAAATTAAATAGAAGAAAATAATTAATTAATGAAAGAATTTATGAAGTATTTTAATGTAAAATAAAAGTATTTTGATATATATTGTAGAATGTTTGTTGAATATGAATGGTTTACTATACCATGGTTAGTTTGTGAATTATAATTTGAAAAGTAGTTGTTGTGCAAATCACCCCTTGATTACATCATCACTATTTTAAGTTGCATAGTTCCTTCTTTACCTAATTAATTCGGTCCCAATCACTCTAGCTTGGTGACATACATTGCAAGTAATAATTTTTTTAAAGTGCAAATCATTCTAACATATATACATATGTAATACATAGTTTACTCCTTTTATTGTTAATTTTTCTAAAATTAAAAATCTATAACGAATCATGATAGTAGAACTCAAAATTTTGCTGCAAGACACACTCTTAAATAAATTGAAAAAGAAGAATATTTTTGTTTTCGTTCACTATATAATTTAATTTTTAAATCTTGTTGTGATGTATCTCAAGATATTAGATTTGAAACAATTATGATTTACATAAAGATGAACATGTTAGACAGTGATAAAATTTCTAGATCGATAATTCAGATAATTTTAATCTGAATATATAAACTATTTCACTTATTATTAAATAGTTTTAGTTTGGAAACCCATTACACTTTCCTCTTCGTAAATAGTTTGTTTGTTGGTCGTTGGCAACCACGACCAAAAAATATATTTTTGTAGTCGTTGATTCATCGACCAGTTGTAATAATCAGCTCCGAGCGATCAGCGACAAAACAAATAGTTAAATTTAAAGAAATAACAAATTATTTGTTAAACTAAAAAATAACATAAAAATAAAATAATAATAAATAAAATAGAATAAAAGTAGAATTGTTCTAATAAAATAGAATAAAAGTAGAATTGTTTTATGATATCCTATATACTTAAAATTTCTTACAACATTATATTATTTTTAGATTATAACTTATAATTTTATTTTTACTAAATTTTTGTCAATAGTTTATAATTTATATTAACATAAAAAAGTTTTCATTTTTATAAACATATACAATTGCAAGACATATTCACAAATGAAATTAGGAGAGGACGTCGACTGCATTATTAAAAATTTTATGTATTTTATTTGTGAAAGTTTTGTTATGTTGTGTTACGTTACAACTTTTGTTACTTTAAATTATGTTTGAATATTTTTTGCAATATAAGTATTAATAGTTTATAATTTAAATTAACATTATTTATATAAATATTTGTAACTTTTTACAGTAAATTTTATAAATGTAAAAGAAAATTAATTGATAAATGAGTTGCAGGTCACTAGCGAGTAGAAACAAACAATACATTGACTATTTGCATCGACTGATAGTAGCGACTGTCAAACAAACAAAAAAGCAATTTTTTTATCGTGATCCCCATCGACCATAAAACAAACAGGGCCAATGCCATAAATTTTGTAATACTAGGCTGTTTAAATACTTGTAGAACTGTGTTTATTTTTGGATGTAATTACATCATGTTTGATTTGATATGTGAAAGAATTTCGTTGATTACTAACTTTTGAAACTCTCATATTCAAACCGGATCTAGCACAAAGGTTTTAAATCCGAATGTGATTATTTTATAAAGATAAGTGGGTAAGAACTCTGATTAATAAGGAGACAAATATAAGAGAATAGAGAATTGTGTGTATTGAATAATAGAATGGTTATGTGTGAATGATGAATGCCCCTCTTTTTGGAGGTAGTCTTCTTTATCTATATATGAATAAAGGACAATTGGATCTAGATTACAATGTAACTTTTCTTTTTAGGAAGTTTGACATCATCTCTAACAAATCTTTCTAGAGTGGAACTAAAATTTTATGGATATGGCACAAACTTTTAAAGCTAAGAGGCTTAGCCTACAATTTCATAAAAGTCTCGTGTTAAATTTGGCAGTACAACTTCCTTTTGGTATGATAATTGGAGCTCTCTATGGAAAATTTTTGATCATACAGGGAACTTCAAAACTCGTTATCTTGGTCTCTCTCGCTCTACCAAGGTAAAAAACACTATTTTCAATCCCCAATGGTTGCCACAGGTTATTCAAAACAAACACTTGGGACATTTACTTCTTGTGATCATAGTTTTGCCACAGGTTTGCGTTTTTACTGTGCTTGCTATGAGGGATAGATTGTCTACTAGATTTATGATGAGATTATGGGGAAGAAAACAACATTGTATGTTATGTGGAGAAACGAATGAGACTAGGGATCACTTGTTCTTTGCATGAAGTATAGTTACAGTATATTGACAGACTTATGTTCTCCTCTTTTGCTCGATCTGATTAACTCGGATTGAGATGACACAATATCTACTTTGATTACTCTCAAACGCGGTCTTTTGGATGTAATCCTTGGCAAGATGGTTTCCGAACAGGTGTATACCACATATGGCGTGAGAGCAACTCTAGAGTTCACGGTCGCAGGGCTATGTGTGCTTCCACTCTTACACTTCTCGTTTATAAGATAATACGCAACTGCATCACTTTGCTTTATTACACAATTCTTCAACAAACTCCATGGGTTGAAGTGATGATGATGTGTTGATTTTCTTATTTACTTTTAGTTTAAAGGAAAAGATTCAGTTTTTTGTTTGTTTAAAAAAACAGTTTGTAAAATATTTTTCTTTGTTGATTAATAAATTTTGGGAAAAATGTCCATTTAACACATAACTTACCAAAAATATCAAATTTGAACATGGAAATATAGTAATTATTGACTAAACCATTAACTTATAGTTGACTTCCATTCCATTAATGGTTTCTGTTTGTTTGAACTTTAATGGAACTATCATAATTATTGGTTAAACCTTGTTCTATTAATGGTTTCTGTTTGTTTGAAACACTTTTTGTTAACACATAACGAAATAGAAAATCAAAAAAAAAAATTTCTAATTTTTAATTTCTCATTTGTTGTTGTCAGTTTTTTGAAATCAAATTTCGAAACCAAATTTAACCCACTCAAATCGTCTTCTAAATGGCTCATCTTTCTCCAAATTGAAATTCCACCTCCAAATTCATTGATTTGAGTGAGACAACGAGAAGGAAAGTAGACTTATAGAAAAGATTGTTAAATAGTGATGGTGATGATGAGCATAAAGCCATATAAATACCAGGATGGTGAATTTCTTTTGGTTCATGGAGACTTAAAATTGATCAAGAGAAAATATATATTTTAATTTGCATCATTTTTCCTTTAGAGTTTTCTTTTTGTTAGAAAATCATGAATGTTCTTAAAAATAAGAAAAGTTGTATATTCTACATCTATGAACATTTAATATCTAAACTGATTATTTATATTTAGATTTAAGAGATTTTCTGAATAAACAAAATTTGCATACAAAATCAAGATCAATCTTACCCATATACATAAAATTCAAAATTTGCAAACATGTAAACCTTAGGTTTTGGGAAGAAAATAAAACAAATATCTAGTGTCTTCTACTCTTCTTTTTCCCGTTGTCTCCCACTCTTCTTCGCTTCAATCTTCTTTGTCTTCTTCAATTTTCTTCTTTTATTCTCATGTAAAAATTACCGAGATCAGACAAGTCCTCTTTAAAAGATGTATGATGAATCTGGTAATTTTGTTATAGAGCCTTTTTGATGAAAAAAAATGAAATTTTGATTTAGTGAATTATGTTTTGAATTGGGAATTTTATGTTTTTGAAGATGAAATAAACAACTACATTGTTAAGGAATTCTTTTTTTTTTTCTTTTTAACCAAAACACACAGTTTTACTTAATAGAGATTGATTAATCGATTTAAGCATAGTATATTACGTTTAAAAACTTAACGTTGGGATAAATTGATTTGATCGATGCAAAGTTCATGGTTTAATTAGAAGTTAAGTACCAATTTACGGTTTAATCAATAATTACGTTAGTTTTATGTTCAATTTGACTATTTTATTAAATTCTATATTAAGTCGATATTTTTATATTTAAATAAAAAATATATTCCTTCTATTTTTATATAATTGATGTTTTAGGTTTTCACACATATTAAGAAAACATTAATTATTTTATATTTTCTAAATAAAATATGTTTTTCACAAGTTTCAACATAATCTAACCAATCACAAACACTAAAACACATTAAATTTTGTTTAAAATTCTTAAAACATCAATTAAAATGAAACAAATATTTTTTCTAAAACATTAAGTAAATAAGAACAGAGGGAGTATATTAAATGTTTAAATGAATATATATATATATATATATATATATTAATAAATTATAAAGAAATTTTATGGTGTAAATTTAGTATTCTTGATTACTGAAAAAAAAGCCATTTTGTTTTCTGAAAAATTAAATAGAAGCCATTAAAAGTGGAGGACCCACCAGTCTTCCAATTTCAGCTGTCCTAATGACTCAAAAAAATCAACGTTCAGAACTCATCCACGCAAACACTGTGTTTTTTGTAACTTTTTTTTTTACTCGACACGGTTTTGTCCAAACAGCATTTTTTAGTAATTAATTTTTAAAACACTTTATTTATTTATATCTAGTAATTACCAAAAAAGTGATTTATAAAATAAGAGTACCACTGGATAAATGGTATAGCAGTGCAGTGCAGTCATCTTATAAATGCTCAAACAATCACAAAATATGATTTCTTTATTTATAATTTGTATTAAATATTTCACTTTTGACTTGATTGTGAGAATCAAAACAGAAGAAAATGACTTAAAAGGAATGACGCATTTACCCTTAAAAACCAAAACGTGAACAAATTTTCGTCTTTCACTTTAATGCCAGCAGTAAAACAAAAACTGCCATTACCCATAATACCAACTACATTTGGACAGCCAAGTGTCTCTCTCTATAAATACAGAACACAATCACTCCATCTCTCTTCACAAAAACCTCCAACACATTCCCAGATATTCAACCACAAAACAAAATCCAATTTTTGCGTCTCGTTTTTCATAGTTTGTCTCACTAAAACATGGGTCATGGCACGAACAGAGTAGAGGACATGTCATCACCTAACAATGGAACCGCAGGAGAAACGATTGTAGAGATACACAGCGTTTGTCTACCGCCGAAGAAAACAGCGTTTCAGAAACTGAAAAAACGCGTTTCAGATGTATTCTTCCCTGATGATCCTTTAGAGATGTTTAAGAACCAGACATGGAGGAACAAAGTCATTCTGGGTCTTCAAAGCTTGTTCCCTATATTCACTTGGGGTTCACAATACGATCTTAAGCTTTTTAGGTCCGATGTTGTCTCTGGTCTTACCATTGCCAGTCTCGCCATCCCTCAGGTAACCATTTGATAAAAATTACTCTTGCTTTTGCTTCAATGGGTTTTTTTGACTAAAAGAGAAAGTGTTATGGACCATTTGGAACTCTTAGAAAACTTCCGTTCTCGTTTTTATTTACTGCCATTTATTCATTTTCAAAATCATGGCTTCCGTATATATATATGGTTTTTCTATATGACTATATATACACAAAATTTAAAATTTCCTTCTATTATGAGACAAACTCTATTTAACCGTCTCAACTCGGGGGAAGAACCGGTAAGAGACCTAAAACCATCCATTCCGGTTCTATATAAAGTATTACCTCTTTAAATTAATATTTTGTAAATTAATATATATTAAAAGTTTATAAAATAATATAATTTTATGATTTAAAGTTGAATTTTTAATTCAATTAGTATATTAATAAATTAATAATTTTTATAAATTAATAAAAATATATTATTTAGTGTAATCCCAACATAAATAAATGGTATACCAATTCGAATAGATGTTAACAATACAAAAAAAAAAAAAAAAAAACAATTCGAGTAGATTACGAGGTATTCTGTTGAAATGATGGGTAATAAAAGACAAATAAATTTGAAGAGGCTTTGTCTTTTAATCGTTTGAGTAGTGTGGGGATTGACTACTGGTTGGACCTAAAGCAAAAAAAAAAAGAACACTTTTTGTGTTTGTCTTTGTTTTGCGGTTCAAAGTTTTAATAAATAATGTATAATCACAATTATTTTAATTTCGTCAATTCTCTGTGTGTCACTTAAAACCATTCAAAAAATGTTTTAAGAAAAAACATGTTTCTTACGCATATTTTTTTTTTTTTTGTGAATTGTGATTTATAATTTGCAGGGAATAAGCTATGCCAAGCTAGCAAACTTGCCACCCATTGTTGGTCTCTGTGAGTATTGTTGATCATCATCACCTAAGTAACATACAAACGCGTCTACTTAGCTTAATCAAGTCTAACTAATCGATTTGGGGTTGATGCATGTAGACTCGAGCTTTGTGCCACCACTTATATACTCAGTTCTCGGGAGTTCAAGACATCTTGCAGTTGGTCCTGTCTCAATTGCATCACTTGTGATGGGCTCAATGCTAAGTGAAAGTGTTTCTCCGACACAAGACTCAATTCTCTATCTCAAGCTAGCTTTCACTTCAACTTTCTTTGCTGGTCTCTTCCAAGCCTCCCTTGGCCTTCTAAGGTACAAATCTCACCTCAAAGGTGTCACAAATCTATCTTGAGAATCAGCAATCTTTATGTTAGATTGTTAGAAAATATGTAAAGCTTCTTCTTATGATTATTAAATTTTGGTCGAAGCAGTTAAGTATTCTTAGTGTCGAATATATTCTCAGTGAATTGCGTAAGCCTGTTTTCTTGACCTTTCACTGAAACGGAAAGGGACATTAGTTATGATGAATACAGAGATTAATACTGGTTTTTATATTTTAACAAATGACCAAGATTCTATCTTATTTGTTTTGATGTTGACAATTGACAAGTACTAATATCTACACCTCCCAAGATGCTTCCTTTCGACTTAGTGCTTTCACTGTTTCATTTCATGGTCAGCAACTCCGGATTAAGACTTTACATTTTCATAAATTTAATTTATTCTTTTGAAAAATCTCAGGCTGGGATTTATGATTGACTTTTTGTCAAAGGCAACTTTGGTTGGGTTCACTGCTGGTGCTGCAGTGATTGTGTCACTTCAACAGCTTAAGGGTCTTCTTGGAATTGTTCATTTCACTGGCAAAATGCAATTTATTCCTGTTATGTCTTCTGTTTTCAACAACAGATCTGAAGTAAGTCAAACATTATGAATTAACTATATAATAACACTAAATAGATCCTTGTCTAATGTTGTTACTACTACAATTTCAGTGGTCTTGGGAAACTATTGTGATGGGAATTGGCTTCTTAAGCATTCTCCTAACAACAAGACACATTGTAAGTGTAGCTCAAAATGTTTCGCCATTTCCCAACAGTCATTTAACCACAGTCCAATGTTTGACATCTCGGTTTTTTTCGCAAATAAATAGAGTATGAGGAAGCCAAAACTTTTTTGGATATCAGCTGCATCACCTTTGGCATCAGTTATCATCTCAACTCTGCTTGTATACCTAATTAGATCTAAGACTCAAGCCATCTCTTTTGTAAGAACATCCTTAATCAGACTGACTTATGTCACTGTGAAAACTGAATGGACAAAAATCAGACTCATAGAGACTTAATCTTTAAATGCAGATTGGACATCTACCAAAGGGTTTGAATCCACCTTCATCAAACATGTTGTACTTCAGTAGTACTCATCTTGCTCTTGCCATCAAAACCGGTATCATCACAGGGATTCTTTCTCTGACAGTAAGCTTTCCGAAATCTCTAGCTCCTTTGAAAATTGTAGAAATAAAGTGATTAACTTTTGGACCTGTCTGTGATTTTCCAGGAAGGGATTGCTGTAGGGAGAACTTTTGCATCTTTAAAGAACTATCAGGTTAACGGCAACAAAGAAATGATGGCTATAGGTTTTATGAACATGGCTGGTTCTTGCACCTCTTGCTATGTTACAACAGGTACAATTAACGTGAAACCAAACTCCTCACCTTGTTACTCGGGGAAAAGTTTTCTGACTCCAATTTATTGTTTCCTTTAGGGTCTTTCTCTCGATCTGCTGTAAATTACAATGCTGGAGCGAAAACTGCAGTTTCCAACATTGTGATGGCCTCTGCAGTTCTTGTGACCCTTTTATTTTTGATGCCACTCTTCTATTACACTCCTAATGTGATCTTGGCTGCTATCATCTTAACCGCGGTGATAGGCCTCATTGATTATCAAGAGGCTTACAAGCTCTGGAAAGTTGACAAATTTGATTTCTTCACTTGCTTGTGTTCCTTTTTTGGCGTTCTCTTCGTTTCTGTACCTCTTGGCCTAGCAATAGCTGTGAGTGTACAACCATACCTCAAGGTTCTGGTTTCCAATTTCTCATACTGTTCTCTAAGTTTGATACCTATTTGTTGCAGGTGGGAGTTTCGGTTATCAAAATCTTGTTGCACGTAACCCGGCCAAACACATCAGAATTTGGGAATATTCCTGGCACTCAAATATATCAGAGTCTTGGAAGATACAGAGAAGCCTCAAGAATCCCTGGCTTCCTAATTCTTGCCATCGAATCTCCTATATACTTTGCCAATAGCACTTACCTACAAGAAAGGTCAGTCTTCTTACTTCACTTATCTCTTCTTGATATGGTTTCGTTCTTCTTTTTTACTGACGGAAATGAGTTCATGATTTTGTAGGATCTTGAGATGGACCAGGCAAGAGGAAACTCGGATAAAGGAGAATAATAGTAGTACCTTGAAATGCATAATTCTTGACATGACAGGTCAGTTCTGTTTTCTGAGCTATGTGCATGAGTTGTCAACCCTTCTGCCCTCTTCTTTCCTCATGCTTTCTTTCTGTGGAATTATTTCAGCTGTGTCGGCAATTGACACAAGTGGAATTGAAGCAGTATTTGAACTTAGGAGGAGGCTCGAAAAGCAATCACTTCAGGTTAGAATTTTAACTGAAAACAAAATTATACTTATGAAAGTAAAACATTCTAAATCAAGTCAAGCTCTTGATCAAATAGCTTGTGCTGGTGAATCCCGTGGGGACTGTGATGGAAAAGCTACACAAGTCCAAGATCGTTGAGTCATTGGGTTTGAGTGGCCTGTATCTAACAGTTAATGAAGCTGTGGCTGATCTCTCATCAACATGGAAAGCTCATGGCCAACCATGAAACAAAGCGAGTCTCTTATAAATTTGTAAACTCTGAACTTCTAATGTAAAATTGAGAACTTGACCTGGACGACTGTTTCTGAAGACAGAGCAGCGCCTTTGTGAACAATTTTGGTGCTAGCTGCAATCTCCTTGAAGGAGTTTTCTTTTTTAATTGTAGAATAAATGTAATTTCATCTTTTTAACACATGTGTATGAACTCATAATTTGGATATAAAGAGCTTATGCAAAGCATTGATCTTCCCAATATATATTTCCAATCATCAATGCTGGGACGACCTCAATGATGAAACTTCAGAACCAATTGCCTCTTGTCAAAATTTACACAACGGTTTGATATTTGGCTACATATAGATTAGAGTTATATGATAAGATATGCAAGCTCTGGTCATTAAAACCTTGTCACTTCAAGAACTGGTACTGCTCTTTCTTCTCCTGACAACTTTCTTCACAGTAACGGCATTGTCGCTCTTATCTTTGTCGTCTGTACTATTCACAGATTTTACAGAATTTGGTAAGCTCCTCATGCGCAGTATCTCACCCTTTGCAGAGCCCAAGTCCTCCTCAAGTTTCTTCACTTTCTTCTCTAGCACTTCCCTCTCTTTTCCTAGACTCATCACAAGGATATGTGCATCTTTCACGTTTTCCTTAGCTTCTTTTGCTGCACTGTTTGCCTCTTCTAGTGATCTTTGAAGCACTTCTTTCTCATCTTCCAAGCTCGAGACATGGGTATTTACCTTCTCAAGCTCTCGTGATAGAATTGATGTGTTTTTGTTCATCTCATCCACGGACTTTACTGCTTCTTCGAGGTCTGATTCAAGAGATTTCCTCGCCTTACCATCCATCAAGATCTGTTTTTCCATTGATTTCACCTTTTTGTTCAGTGCCGAAACTGTCTTTTTTTCCTCTTCCAATTCCTTGTTAGTGGTTTCAGCCTTTTTGTAGATATCCACTAGTTCCTTCTGGAGGCTCTGGTTCTTGACAGAAGACTCTTCAAGTTCACGTCTCAGTCCCTCAAGTTCAACTTTAGATTTTTTCATAAGATCTTTCTCCACTGCGAGCTCCCTAGCCAAACTTTCACCATTTCGTTTTTCCTCATCGAGAGTCTTTCTATATCTTTCTTTACTGTCATTCGATTCTGTGTGAACTATACCAAGCTCTGATTCTAACTTCGAACACAAAGCTCTTGACTCATCAAGCAGCTTTTCCAGGTCAGAGACCCGATCTCTAGATGCCTCAAGTGTTCTCTTTGTGCCTTCAAGTTCATGTCTCAAATTTTTTACAGTAGCCAGTTCTATATCCAGCATTCTTTTTGAGTCTTCATACTTCTCAGTAAAGTCAGCAACTTTGTCTTTATTCTCATTTAAATCATTTAGCGCAAGATCCAGCTTTTCCTTCAGTTGCTGAAGCTCCTGCTCTTTCGTGCTCATGAGCTTTGCATCTGCAGCTGCTCGCGTCTCAGAAGTCAATTTTAAATCACTATAATTATTTGAAACGTCATCAAGCTTCTTGATATAATTCTCTTTCTCAGCCACTAAAGTTGTTGTTCTGGTGTTTAATTCCTCAATCATGGAATTCTTTGCGTCCAGTTCACTCTTATATCTTGCGAGTTCTTCTGTCAGCTGTTTGATTTTGGACTTCGCTTCAGCAAGATCTTGGCTTGTTTGAGTGTAAATAAAGCTGAGATTCTTCAGTTCTGATTCTTTTTCTGACAGCAATGCACTAATACGTTGAGCCTTTTCTTCACTATCTTTCAGCTCCACACTAAGCAAGTTTATCCGATCTTGTAGCATCTCAACCAAATCAACCTTTTCTCTGAGCTCTTTTTCAAGAGCTTTTTTGTCTTCACCAGACTTTGATAGACTATTTTGCAGACTCTCGATTTGAACTCTGAACTCCTCGCATGACCTCTTCTCACTACCTAGCTCCCGGCCTAATTCTGTTACCACATCTTTTGCAGAATTCAACTGATTAATCAATGACATTTGATCATCTTTTTCCTTTTCTAGTTCCTTTTTCCGCTCTTCCTTCTCATGCTGCAGTCTTGCTTCAAAGTCTTTCTCCATTGAAATTAATGCTCTTTCTCTATCTTTCAACTGCTTATTTAGCTGTATGCCACAGTAATCGGTAGCTTAATTAAACAGGGATCAAATCCAGCAGAAAGATATTCACAATTCCAGAATGTGAAAAAGAAAGAAAAGAAAAGGGAAGCTTGAACTAAATGACATAGATTAACATTCTCGATTGGCAAGCACAATTCAACAATAAAAGTAAAGTGAAATCTAAAATGCGAGTAGCTTACAGACTCAATGGTTTCTTCAGCAGCTTTAGTGTCTTGCCAAGACAGTGCATAGAGTGCACCAAGAATTCCAGCACTAAAAATTCCAAGACCATTCAGAAGAGACAGAACTGGATTTGGGGATGTTCCTTCACTTTCTACTGCGACCTATCCACGAAAACGACGCACTGATTCATTAAAGTCTCAAGCACTTGAAAACATATTTTGATTCAGTAAAATATCAAGCACTTAAAACCTCAGTTACTTGATTAAGATTTGATGTCTTTATCTCATTGTCTCCTGGAATAAATCAAAAAACAATTGATCACAACAATAACATATAACCAGAAGCAAAATGTGAGCATTTACTAGACCATCAACGAAAAAGAGAGAAACCAAAAACTCACTTTCATCCGCCAAAGCCAGTGATCGAAACTGAAAAAACGGAAGAACGGAGATACCCACAAGAAGAAAAGCTCTCCTCTTGACGGAAACGGAAGCAGTGTCGTAGTTGTACTCATCTTCCCGGTGTAGAGAAGCCAATGTTGTTCGACGGCGCTTGGACTTACTGACATTACTCGAACACAGAAGCCCAAACTGATACGGAGAATGAGAAGAAGAAGGAGATGGGAGGAATCTGGAGTGAAGATGAAGAGATGGGACGAAGCAAGAGCCTCCAATGAGGAAACCCATCTTCCCCGCCAACTACTTGGAGATTAGAAATGTGTGGCAGATATGGCAAATCCTAAAATCACAGACACAAAGCAGGCCAACAAAATAAAAGGTACTTCCTTTGAGAGTTTGAATTGACTAACTATCCTTCGAATTGCGAACTTAAAACTTGACGTTTTATGAAACAAAATTTGTAATCGAGGTTGGTAAAAAACCGAAATTTGGAATCAAAGAAGGAACATTTTCGAGCAAAAAATAAAAAAAGATGGAAGAGGGGCAGATGGCAAATCTGTAGTTCCGGAGTAGCTCGATGTTTTGTGGACATACCAAACCAATCAGAACTCGCCACATCAGACTTCTCTACCTCGTTATCCTCTCAATCTTTGGGTTGGCTTCGGTTTGCGAAAACACGTGATTGCTCACGTGCGTCTCTCTCTTCTCTCGCCCTAATCTATCTTATGATTTGCTCGACCGCCGGCCGCTAGAGTTTGGTCGCCACCGGAGGAAGTGACATTCGTGGAACTGTTTATGTAGATGTAGAGAACCCGTTTACGAAGATGGTTTATATGGCGGCTCGATACATCTTCCCGAAGCGAAGTGTCTCAACTCTACCTCATCTCTCTCAGAGATTTAAACAAACGGGTAATTTGCATCTTTGTTCCTCTTACGCTTATTCTCCGATTTAACGAGATGTCTTCTTGAGATTGATGATTTGGGAGCTTTAGGAGGAATGGAATATGAAAAAAAAGTCTATTTTTCGCTTTATTTAGAGTAAGAAAACGGGGAAAAAGTGTTTACCTGAACTTCTGTTTATTCACGTCTTCGCAGAGAATGAGATTGTTAAGATGTTTAGTATTCCAAATCCTGAGGAATCTGAGAAGCCTCAGCAGAAGTGGAAATTATCTAGAAATGATCCGTCAGTGCGAATGTTGGATGAAAGGTTCATAAGGATAGTGAAAATCTTTAAATGGGGACCTGATGCTGAGAAAGCCCTTGAGGTGCTTAAACTGAGAGTTGATCATCGATTAGTGCGTTCAATTCTGGAGATCGACGTTGAGATAAACGTGAAGATTCAGTTTTTTCAAGTGGGCTGGTAAAAGAAGAAACTTTCAGCATGATTCCTCTACCTACATGACCCTAATACGTTGCCTTGAAGAAGCTAGACTTTATGGTGAAATGTATAGAACGATACAAGAGGTGGTTCGTAACACATATGTTAGCGTCAGTCCAGCAGTACTCTCTGAGCTTGTGAAAGCATTGGGCCGAGCTAAGATGGTTAGTAAAGCATTGTCTGTTTTTTACCAGGCAAAAGGACGCAAGTGCAAACCCACTTCGAGCACTTACAACTCGGTAATTCTAATGTTGATGCAAGAAGGACAGCACGAGAAAGTCCATGAGGTTTACACTGAGATGTGTAACGAAGGTGACTGCTTTCCAGACACGATTACTTACTCTGCACTTATATCTTCGTATGAAAAATTGGGTCGTAATGATTCTGCAATAAGGTTGTTTGATGAGATGAAGAATAACTGTCTGCAGCCTACAGAGAAAATATTCACCACCTTGCTAGGAATATACTTTAAGGTATGGGAGGTTGAGAAAGCTTTAGATCTTTTTGAGGAGATGAAACGAGCAGGTTGTTCGCCAACTGTTTATACTTACACAGAACTGATAAAAGGACTTGGCAAAGCTGGGAGGGTAGAAGAGGCATATGGCTTTTATCAGAACATGCTTAGAGATGGATTAACTCCTGATGTTGTGTTCTTAAACAATCTGATGAATATTTTGGGTAAAGTCGGTCGAGTGGAGGAGTTGACAAATGTCTTTAGTGAGATGGGAATGTGGAGATGTACACCCACGGTTGTTTCATACAATACTGTGATTAAAGCTCTATTTGAGTCGAAAGCACCGGTTTTGGAAGTGTGTTCTTGGTTTGATAAGATGAAGGCAGATGGTGTTTCCCCTAGTGAATTCACTTATTCAATCCTTATAGATGGTTATTGTAAGACAAATAGAGTAGAGAAAGCTCTGTTACTTCTTGAGGAGATGGATGAGAATGGTTTCCCACCTTGTCCTGCAGCGTATTGCAGTCTCATAAACGCTCTTGGAAAGGCAAAAAGATATGAAGCAGCGAACGAGCTATTTAATGAACTAAAAGAAAATTTTGGCAATGTAAGTTCTCGAGTATACGCTGTGATGATCAAACATTTTGGGAAATGTGGAAAGCTCAGCGAAGCTGTGGATCTCTTCAATGAGATGAAAAACCAAGGAAGCGGTCCCGATGTTTATTCTTACAACGCCCTTATGTCAGGAATGGTAAAGGCTGGTATGGTGAATGAAGCTTATTCCTTGCTTAGAAAGATGGAAGAAAACGGTTGCAGCGCAGATATAAATTCACATAACATCATCCTCAACGGGTATGCTAGAACAGGTGTGCCGAGGCGAGCTATAGAAATGTTTGAAACTATGAAGCATTGTGGTATTAAGCCTGATGGTGTCACTTATAATACTCTTCTTGGATGTTTCGCTCATGCTGGAATGTTTGAGGAAGCTGCAAGGATGATGAGAGAGATGAAAGATAAAGGATTTGTTTATGATGCAATCACTTACTCATCTATTCTCGAAGCTGTTGGCAATGTGGATCATGAAGATGATGTTTATAATAGCCAAATGAGTTGTGACTTAGCCGCACGTGATTACACGTAACCATCGGCTTTTCTGGGGTATTTCCACTAATGAATCACATGATTATTCATGATTTGTTCCTTTATCTTTTGCATAAGCTAATGCTAGAAGCTCTACTCAACAAAGCTCTTACTTTGAAGTTTAATATATAATTTAAAAGAATATTGACACTTGATGAATCCAAACTTGATTACAAGAGAGAAATTAACTCAAGTATAACTGAGATTGAAAACATTAGAAGAAGCAACAAATCGAGAAGAAAAAGATTCAGAAGGCACATCAGGATCATCATATATGCGATAGTTCCATTATTCTCGAAGTTTTGTGAATATGTGAAAGGATCATACCGAGCACGATAATCAATAATCTATTTCTTCTGTTTTTGCTTCATCATCGCTAATCTTCCTCCATATCAATCTCCATTTTGAGATCTTCTTCGATCTCAAAACATCTTCAGACAAATCTTTAATCCGGTCGTAACTGCAAATATTCGAACATATTTAGTGTTTCTCGTCGATTCCTGAACTGCATAGCTCCATAATTAGAGCAGTTGAAAATAATATATTTAGGGTCACTGATTTTCTTAGGTGATCCGTGTTGCGGGTATTATATATTGTTTAGGCTTTGATCGAGGATCTAATCTCTTCTTAACGAAGTCATTGAATGATTTGTTTGATTTACAGATGAAAAAAATATATATATGTTTTCTTTTTGTCAATATTGGAGTAAAACGGGCTGGCCCAAATAGCCAATTTTCTACATAATATAAATAACATAATTCGGTCTTTAATTATGCAAATGTGTTGGTAGATTTATCATCTGCTACTAAGGTAAATACCATGTGCGATGCATATATGTTAATTAATCGTACATCGTCTTTATTTTATTTTATTTACCCTAATCTAATCTAATCGTACATGGAATATATTTCTTAAGTAATCTAAAATATTAATCACTAGAGATATGCGTTTAATGAAATATTAGGTGAATACCCGCACTGAATAACTCGGCCGTTAATCACTTTGTATATACTTCAGGTTTTAGTTCCTATCTCAGTATTGGTTTTTGGCAATCTTCCCCTCATTTTCCAATTTGTCGAAAACTGTGATTCTAAGGTGCTCCCAATCTTCGAGTATCAATTTTTCAGTTGCTTGCCACCATTTTTGAGGTGAAATAAGAAGGTAGATAAATTCCGAGACATTTGTAATACCCGTCTCCCAACTTTTAAAACAACATGTTATTCAGTACCAAACAAATATTTTATTAAATTTTGTCAAAATATAGTCCTAACTTTTATATAAGTTATTAAATAAAAATATTTAAAATTAAAAAAATATCTCATCTCTCACGAGATGACACAACACATATATATATATATACATATATATATATATATATATATATATATATATATATACTATATATATATAATTTTAGGAACTTTTGTGAATGATTTCAAATAAGATTAGTTGATTGAATTATTATATATTATACAGGAAAAACTTGCAGATCATGTCTCATCTTGATTGGCCGGTCAATTGACTGAAAAATGCAGAAAAAGCAAGCTCAAACAACTTCTATCAGATACATTCACACACAATCAACCACACATATAGGGTTATTCAGACAGATTACACAAATGATTCTTGGAGAACAAGCAACACATTTACAGATCAGATATTACTTAGATCTGAAGATCTCACGGTCCCTTTTCCTCTTTGGATATGTCCTCTATCCAAAAAAGCTTTGATCGAGCCTTCCTTGCTTAGATCTAATCAGAAATGGTCCTTAAACAAGACACAACGAACACAAATTATTAGAACAAAAATTCAGAATTCATCACCTTATCTTACATTAATCGTAATTCACTAAATATAACTCTGATTGACAAGCGGTTTGTAGCTACAAACTCTTGAGAGAGATATATTTCCAGAGCTACAAAAATAATGATCAAATGATCAGTGACAAAAACGTTATAGCCCTCGGAAAGTTGACTATTTGGACTGATTTTCTTAGCAAATTTAGGTTTTGATAAGTGGCTCTATGAGTTTTGGCAACAAAGATCGTGACTTGTGAATTCAAGTTTGCAGATGGGAGAAGGAAGAAAAAACAAATCAGTGCAACTTTGAGAGACTTTACTAGAATTTTGGGTTGGGTTTAGATGTGAGGTTAAGAAGGCATCACTTTTTCCTTATTTCATCAAAAAAAAATTCCCTCTAATTAACACTAAAACTGCTCTGTTTATTGAGTTTAATGGGCCATAAATATGTTTCACAAACTTAATGTTGGGTCGCACACCATAACTTTAGATTTTGAAGGCGTTGGAGTCTCTTGGAGTTGGTTCACTAGATGTTGGGTCACTAGATGGGTTATCCCAAGGAGAAAAAGTAGAACAAGAGTCGAGGTCGATAGTAAATTCTCTACTGACAATCGGTGATTTTTTGCATATCATCCTTTTCAACAAGTCTGCACCTGTCCAAGGGTAGATGAGGTGTATCCTCTAAATCTTCCCTATAATTGGCTTTTTAAAGGTTTTTTCCCTTATTATTATGTGTTATAACCAATGACGAATCCATAAATCTTTTTTCAGCTCACTTAAAATATACATTAAATAAATATTAAAATAATGATTAAAAAAATATATAATTGAAACCAATAAACTTGAATTTTATAGGGTGTTAAACAAAAAATATTTGAAGTAATCTTGGTGCAGAGGCAAGTGGTAAATTCACTAAATACATGCACTTGCTCATGCCTACTAAATATGACTAATCGACCGGCCAATTATGGTCAAATGTGGAAAATAACAAAAAAATAGACTGAATTAAACTTTAAATACCTATAAATACTATATTAGAATTTTTTACTTGTATCAAAATATACATTTAACAAATTTTAAAATAACTTTTATATAAACATATAATTAAAACCAGTAAACCTGAATTAATAGGGTGTCAAATACAAAAACATAGACTAAATTAAATCTAAGTACCTATAAATTTAATATAATATTTTTTGTCTTCTCAATTTCTGGTAGTTTATTTGAACCCCTATATTTCGTCATGGGTCCGCCGTTGGTTGTATCCCATATGTAATTAAGTCATTCTGAAAATCCTCAATGTTTTGAAACTTGACATGATAATAGAGATTGGAAACTTCTGAAAAATAGAAAATTAAGTTATTATTATTTTCAGTTAATTCATGTTATTTGTGGAAAGTATAAAATTTTAGTTATGTAATTACTGGTTATAATAGTATAATTTTATTACTGACATGTTTTTTATATAAAAATATTATTCATTTCTATTTATTTATATGAAAATTTTGCTATATGCATTATATGTAGAGGAATATGTGTTTGTTTTCAAAATCTTGACTTATAACATGAAAAAAATATTAAAAAAAATCTTAGAATTGGATAATATGATTAATACGTTTTTTTTTAAAATAAATATAAGACTAAATAAAATATGAGTAAAAAATATTAAAAATATTTGATTCTAAATTTAACCTGATTCAGTTTTTTGATAACCTGTTATTAATTAGAAAATAAATATACATTGACTATTTTACTATTAATGTTAAAAAAAAAAAATTTCTTTCTGTTTCTCAATAACTAAATATTATATTGATAATAGCTGATCTATAATTTAAATGCTCCAACTAAAACAAAGTGAAATTCAAATTCACTACTTTATACCAAGTTAAGTTATAGGTAAACCAACGAAACTACCTATTTTTTTTGACAATTTTTGTTCTCTTAATTTGAAAACTAGCAATGGCATTTGCTGTAAATTCTTATAATTATTTTGTTATATTTTCAAAATGCTCTTTAATATAGATACCATGGTATTAATAGGGCAATAACAGCATCCTCATTCAATTCTTAAATAACTAGTTTTATTTTATATATTATATTCTAAATGAATTAATAATAAAATATTATTAAAATTATAGTTCAGAATTATGCATAATGAAAATATAAATAGCTAATTTTATTTTATAATTTCTAAACACGTTATATTTTGTTATGAAATAGGTGGCCAAATTGGTTTGCTCTGATTAAGATAGACACCATGTAATGAGTTCGAATCTTATCTTGCTCCAGTTGAAGAATTTAGACTATGAATCAAAGTTTGTCGATTCAATAGTTACATGTTGACAAACAAAAAAACAAATGTAAATTTTTAAAAGTATAACATGTAAACAATTTATTTATATTGAACAAGTTAATCAAACCAAATAATGACATATGTAGATTTTTGGAGTCTCTTATCAAAAATCTATAGTCTCTCAGAGAAAGTATCTCCAAAATCGTAATAATATTTTATATTTTAATATTTAATTTATTAGTAAGAGGCATATGGTGATATAACAGATACATACACATATAGTAAATTTTAAGATCCGGCAGATATGAATACTGATAATACAAATATTGGAGTCGGGTATCCGTATATATATTTTTAATGTTTTTAATACCAAAATACTAGTTTTTGTTTTTCTGAAAATTTTATTTATTGTTTTATCTATTCATTTTCAGTATTAATTTCTTGAAAGAAAATGTATATTTTTAAAAAAATTTAGGAAATGTTTTAAATTTTTTTAGGTACAAAAATTGAATACAAATACGACTATAAATATGTGCGAATATCCTGTATTTTATGGATATCCGAATTCTGAATATATGTAATTTTTGGATATGGATGTAAATACTAATATGGGGAATATGACAGATATTGTTGAAAAGTCCGGATATCTGTATTTATTACAGGTTTGCCACTAATAGAAATGTTCTAAGTAAGTTGCTATTTTGTTTACACATACACTTTTTAAAGATAAAATTGCTGTATATTGAGCACAAGGTTATTCAGTTTAGGAGCTCAAGGGTATAGGAGGGATACTAAATATTGATCACTAAAAACAATAATGACTTTCGTTTTCTTTATTCAGTTGTTATAGATAATTGAACAAAACAGTAACCACAAACCAACGACAGAGAGAAAGGAAAGATGTTAAGATTGTAAATTATGGAATATCGATCGTCGGAGAAACTTGTAACCAAGACTATTCATTTTTTGCTGTGAATTAAATATTATTTTGGAGGCTCCCTGGAATACTAATATTAAAAGTAAGTAATATATCCTTAGATGAGAGATACAAATATTTCTTAAATATAAAATAAAATTTGATGTACGTATGAGGTTGAGTTCCAATAATCCAGTTACGTTTTTCCTATTAAGATTAAAGGTGTCAAAGATCGAACCTTTAGTAAGCCCAATTAAAATTTAAGGAGAAATCTTCGTCAAAGGGTGTTATATAAACCCTTATTTATTAATTTGATGGAGAATAGTTAAGTGAAAAAAATACATATTGTGGATTGCCACAAGAGTAACGAGAGAGAGGCTTTGATAAAAGACTTAAACATATATAGTTTCAGCTGATCATTGGGCCTGAAACTAGTAATAAAGGTAAAGATAAAACTCACAGCTATTTTCTTTTCTTTGGGAGTGTAAATGTCAGGGGACGTGAAGACAATACGACCAGGAGCAACAGGACATTCCGTTATAACACAGAGCGAATAACATTTTGTAGAGGCTGGATACATGCCTATGTCAAATACTAAATCTACACTTACTCCATTACCAATATCTTTGCCTGTCCACACCATTACTTTTATCAAAATGCTCTTAATTAACTTCAAATTTTCATGAAAAATCTTTCCTAAATGCTAATATAAAATCACTTACTTGTAAAACCGGTTATCCTAATCTTTCCGTTTCCCTTTCGCTGAACCGGATATGGAGAGATCTTCACATGGGATACACATGACCAGCTACAAAATGAAAAAAATATAAAATAATATCTAACACATTACTATATACGATTCTCTTTTTTTTTTCTTTTTTTTTTTTTTTTAAAAAAGAAATCTGGACCGAAAAACAAACTAATTTCCGAGAGTCAGAAATGATTCAAATTTAAACATTCGATAACTAAATAAAAAATAATTAGCATTTCGTACTGGAGAGGAATTAACCCTTGGTCTAAACCACTAGATAACTTCTTTCCCCAGAAAAAAACTACTAAATCACCATTACTTTTTTTTGTTCCCACAAATCAAATAAACTGTAAAACATAAGAAAATTAACGGGCTAACAAATCGATACTTACTCTTGCAGGTTTGAAAATAGGTGCCGCATAAAGCAGGTGAAAACAGAGTGATCCCACAAAGAGAAGAAGCAAAGGCTGAGTATGAGATATCGCCATTGATATTATTCTCCTTGATTGATCTTCAACAAAGATATAAACAGTTACTTTTGGTTGGACAAACAAGTTTGTATCCCTTAGGTTTTACATCCATGTTTGCCTACTTATTTATATTCCGAAGATTACAATATTTTGCTATAAGTAACATGCCTATACTATTTTAAAACTCACACGTTACACGCGAGAATGATTTATATTATGTACATGTTGTATTTTCTGTTGATTTGATAAAGAATTGAATCAGCCTAAAGTACATATTATGCCTAAGATTAGTTTTAATTGAGTAGTTTTTCTTTTCCAACATATACATATATATTATATTACCTTTGGAACCCAAAGAAAAAGTAAATGGTTTACAAATAAGAAATTTTTTTATTAACAGCGAATAGTACGCTAACTAATCTTACTTTTTTTTTTGAGAATTCTAGAAATTTGATGGAGAGAAAATCTGGTGAAAGTCTTCTAAATAGGTCATACTCGTCCAAATACTGCAATAAAACTAGTCATTCTTAAGGATTAGACACATCTTCACGCTCTCCTCACAATCAGTGGCGAACTCGACTCCTAAAATATGCAAAGTCAGGAGGGATTCTATGACCTATAGAACCGCTTCAAACTCAGTATAAAGACGATAAATATCAGAATATACCTTTCGCCCTCATATTAACACCTCCAAATGAATTTGAAAAATAATACCAACCAATTCCTAAAAAATATTACGAATCCTTCGAAAAATTATCAATAAAACAATAGTATATATGAAACTTTGGTCTCCTATTATAGGTTTGACCACTTTCTCTCAAATTTTATTTGGGTAAGCCTAGAAATCTCTACATAGTGCTTGAATATCTTTTTCAGTATGTATTTGAAACCACTTACTAGCTTCTATTTATGTATGGCATGTTCTTTTATCCATCTAGATGGACATCTCGATGAATATGAAAATTGTTGTTTTTTAAGATACAATTATTTGATTCATCCAGATGCATCATTTGGATGATTTTGACAAAATTATTCAAAATTTTAAAATTTTTTGGACGAGTTTAAATGATGCATTCGAAGAGAGATGAGTTTATAAAAATAATTAAAAGACTAAAATACCCCTAAAAATTAAAAGGAAGATTGAAAAAATTAGGGCTCTTCTTGGCTCTCGGCTCTCGACTCTTCTCCTCTCGACTCTTCGGCCTTCTCTTCTCTTCTCTTCTATTCTCTTCTCTTATCTTCTCTTCTCATCTCTCTTCTCTTATCTTCTCTTCTCATCTCTCTTCTCAGCTCTTCTCTTCTTTTCTTTCGAGGCTTCTCTTCTCGTCGTCTCGACCATTGCCTTCGTTCGACCAATACAATTCTGTAACGATTTTGATGTAAATATAATTTAGATCATAAAAAGACAATTTACTACAAACATTTTCTTTTTAGTCATTTACTTACATATTACATCCAACTAATTTACACAAATGTACAAAAAAACATAAGTTCATCCAAATGGATCATCCCGATGTAATTTTCTGATGAGGAAAAAAACATTATCCAAAAACATCATCCAGACGCATTGTCCAAACTGATCATACGGATGAACCATTTGGATGGACAAAAGAACATGCCAAAAGTCTAAAGAATTTCCCCTGTATTTCTATCCAAATTTGCAAACACTTTACTGTTTCTTGGTTTCCATATATTCAAGTGAATCCAAGCAAATATTTTACACTCTTCTAAATCTAGTAACCGCTAGAAAAAATAATTTCAAATTTATAAAATCATGAAAATCATTATACTTTTTAATCAATGAAACATGTCGGCACCCATAAGAGAAATAATAGAAGAAAAAGTCAATTAAGGTTGAAAAATAGACGAAGTCTATAAAATAGAAGATTTATATATTTATAATATATAGTTAATTAAAAACATTTTTGTTTTTATAGTAAATATTGTTTTTTTCTGTTAAGAATTTGATTGACAAATCCCGATTTATAATCTAAATCTCACGTATAAATTATTTTTTAGTTATAATGTAGTGAAAATGATGAACGATTGATTCCAATTCATTAACTGGATCATTCTAACTATCAAAATAAAAAGACTTTAGCCGATATTTTTTATTTTTTGAAAAATTCAAATCTACATCTGGAAATATTATAAAAATACAAAGAATATCACTATCTTTACTATTACATTGTTAAATTTTTAATAAAGGTTACTCAAAGTCATTAAATATGAAATTAAGGTCTTACATATATTGAATAGGGTATATGAAGATACATCTTAAATGATTGAAATGAGTTGAAAGGAATAAATGCTTCTTGTGATTTTGAAATATATATGATTATACATTTTTTTGTCAGCTTAGTAATATTTAAATCCTGCTCCTATTATCATAGATAGATGATTCAATTTTTTGTGCTTTTAAAATTTATAAAATGACAATATCATTGTGTCACCTGTTCTTATATACTTTTTGCCACTATATGTGACTCTACAATTACAAAAATGTCTAAATCTTTTAATGATTAGAAAATTATTTTAATTTTTTAAAATTTAAAAGTTTGTGAATATAATTTAAATATTATTTTATTTTTTCAAAATTCTAACCATCAAACATTTTAAGAAAATATAATTGTAGAGATTAAACTCTTCTGAAGTATAAATTTAATTTGATGGCAATTTTATAAAAAAATTTAAAAGAAGTTAATTATAATATTCTTTATTATTTGTCTTAAATTAAATGAGTTTAATGCAAAAACCGACTATAATTTTTTAGTTTTATATCAAAATCAAGTATCGTAACTATTCTCCTTCTTTATTGTCTACAAATTTTAATTTTTTTGAATAATATATATCTATTTATAAATTCTAAATTCACCCATTGTTATTAGACATATATGTCTTTTGGTTTTAACTTTTAGTAGAATTATACTTGCATTATAGCGCATATTTCATTGTCTTTTCTTAACATGTGTTCATTTAATCATGTTAATCATGTTGATATTTTAATATTGTTTTTGAGATGTTGCTTTAGATACCTAAAACCAGAACCAAAGTCAATCGAAATAGAGAAGCCAAACCTGACTAAATAGCTTAATGAGTTTTAAATCTATATATTTGAAAAACCAAATCCAAAATCGAACGTGAACCAAATCAATAACCAAATAAGAGTTTTTTTCATTAAGTCTTCTTTTAGAATTTCAATTTGCATTTAAAAGTACATGAACCCAAAC